>VZRM01006003.1:1061585-1089965 GCA_013397955.1 Grantiella picta
CCCGGGTTGGGCTGCCGGGGCGCCCGGCGGGGCTGTAAACATCGCGGTGGTTTCCCTGTGGGAGGAATCTGTAAGAAAGGGCTGAGGAGGAATAAATGTGTGTGTTTTATAACGAGGGTAGGAGGGATTGATGGAAGCGAGAAGGTAACCTTGAAAACACTCAAGTAATTTTTTACCTGAGATTGCGGAAAGGATAGTAAAGTCTGCAGGATCAATGTAGCAGTACATGACGGCTTGTAAAAAGGAAAGATGAATGTCAGTGGAAGACTTTAAAGCTACCGACAGCTGCACCAGGGGACGTTCAGGTTGATATCAGGAGGAATTTCCTCGCAGCAAGGGTGGTTGGACATTGGAATGGGCTGCCCAGCGAGGTGGTGCAGTCACCGTCCCTGGAGGTGTTTAAGGAAGGACAGGACGTGGCACTCTGTGTCATGGTCTAATTGAAACGGTGGTGTTCGGTCAGAGGTTGAACTCGATGGTCTCAGAGGTCCTTTCCAACCTCAGTGATACTGTGAAATATTCTCTTGAATTCACCTGGAGCAGAGGGACCTGCAAGGGAGTTAGCAAGCCTGTGCTGAACAAACATACTGTCAAGATGGTATCAGTAAAAAGTCAAAGGTTATTTCACACTTGTGTCGTGTTGAGGAAACTGGGGAGGTGCCTACGTTGGATCCATTTTTATGGGAGGTGAGTCAAGACAGATCTTTTGACAAGCAGCAGCAAGAAGAGGTTAAGCAGCAGACAAACAGTACCAAGTTTCTAAAACTGGCTGGTATTTACGGAGTGACTCAGGAATGCAGCAGCTTACCTACCCAGCCTGCTGTAAAACAACTTCCTCTGAGGTCTCAGCAAAGGCATGCATGAAGCCATTAAAGAGTCCAGAAAGAAACAGTTCAATATTCTGACTTGTGCACTGGGAAAGGCAGTAAAAAAAATTTTAAATAATGTAGATAGTCAGGAGAGTTGCACGGCTTTTGTTGAAAGTATTCCTGTCTGGCAGACTACTGTATAAATCCTGGAATATGTTTGGTAGAGATTGGGTATGGATATGATGGCTAGAATTAGGCAATTCATACAATCTGTATGGTTTCCATAAATACTCTCGACAGTACTAAAAGGCCCTTAAAGAAATTCAGTAAATGTAGAATGAATGGAAGCATTCTTCAGTGGCCTGAAAACTGATTGAAGGGTGTGTGTGTGGTTATCCACCACACTGACAGATGGAGCTCTCCTGGGATCTTTATTTAATTTGTTCAGGAGCAGCTGGGAAAAAGAGTAGCTTTAGACTGGATGTTAGGAAGAAGTTCTTTACTGTGGGCTTGGTGAGGCGCTGGAATGGGTTGCCCCGAAAAGCTGTGGATGCCCCATCCCTAGAAGAGTTCAGGGCCGGGCTGCATGCCATCTGGTGTAATTGAAGGTGTCCCTGCCCACAGCAGAGGGGTTGTAACTTCGTGATCTTTAAGGTCCCTTTCAACCCAAACCATTCTGTGATTCTGATTCTGTGAAAAGAAGGTGATTGGTCAGGTGAGGTTTGCTAATTGCTGCAGTAACTGAGGCATGTGAAAGCTTCCAGGAGCACCTTACAGTCCTGAATTACTGGGCTGTATCAGCCTGTGATGACCAGATCATGGTCCCTGTATGACAGCTGATCGCTGTGTGTCAGGTGGAATCCAGAGCAGGAACCTGATGTCCATGAGGAATACCCATTTTAATTTTGCATCATTTTGTTTATAAAAGGAATGTGCTGACTGATGATGCTCAGGAGCAAGATAAGTAGGTCATAATGCATTTTCATAAAAATATCAGCTTAGCCCTTGGTAGCAGCTCTTAAAAGGTAAAAAATGTTCACACTACCAAGAAGAGAAACAGAGAATAAAAAAGGGGAATATCTTTTTGTTATTGAAATATTTGCAGCTTTTGATTGCAGTTTTAATGTTGCATGCAGGTTACATAATTTTTCAGATGGGAAAGGAAGCAGTAGAATGAACTGAAAGTGTTTAGAAAAAGACAGCAAGGACTAAAGGAAATCAGCTGCTGCAAAGAGGGATGAAATGAGCAGGAGTCCTCTTTGAAGTGGTATTATATGAGGAAAAATAAAAACTGTCAGTCCAAGGGGAAATTCCTTTTATGAAATGAAGTCTCCACCACTTTCAGGTACTCTTCCAAAGAAGGCATGATCATTCTTCATTTGGGCAGAAATTATTACTTCATTATTTTTGGCACAGGAATTGAATCTTTAAAACTGTGTGGACTCAACAGAAGCTGGAGCCTGCCTGTGCTTTTTCCTCTTTGAACCCCTTTGAAAGAGGTCAAGGCCCTGCAGTCGATTGAGTCTTTCACTACTTGGTCACATTAGTGACTTTCTGTCCATTGCCAACATGTGAGAGAATCTGGGTGCCAAACCTGTTGCTCCAGTTTGGGAAACAGCGTACTACCGTGACATTCAGCATTTTGTGGATTTAACCAGCATGGTGTGCTCTGCAGTTCTCTTAAAAAGAAATAAATAAAAATACTTCCTTGTGCAGAGTATGCCCAAAATATTTTATCATCAGTGTGTGTTTCTGTGCATCTCTTCTCTCATGAGTAAAAGTTGCAGTTTTCTTTGGAGCTTTTATCATGTTCCAGTGACTTTTCAGGAAAAGATTAATCTCATCTGATGAGTAAGAACCAGAATGTCAAAGCCTGCAGTAAGTGGAACCTGTTAATTTCAGCCAATTATAGTTTAACACCTGTTTTTGTTTTTGTTTGTTTGGGTTTTTTTTCCCCAGAGTTTACCTAGACAGGAGTGGAATCATATCTGATAATGAACTTCAGCAAGCATTATCCAATGGTAAGTCTGTAAATGAGCAGTGAGGTAGTTCATTGTAAACGTCATGTTAAATTTCTTGTGAGAGTTGTTACTTGATGCCATCATTCTTTGTATGGAATGGGGTGGGAGGTGTTCCTACCACTGATTAATATTATTTAATCTACAGCAAAAGGCTGGAAAGGGAAAAAATGGACAAGCCTCCTGACTTTTTGTTTGTTTTTTTGTTTTAAAATGAGTATCTATTGTAACAATTACTGATCTGTATTCTGAGGAATGAAGGCATGCACATCCCTTTATTTTTTTTCAGCTCTGCTTCCTAGAGACCATAACCAGTGATTTACATACCCCTTGCTCATCGTTACTGAACATTTGTTTTTTAACCAGGATCAGTGCATAACCTAGACAAAGCTGTTTACAACCAGCCTTTTCACTGCACATAATTTATTTTTCATGCAGTAGGTTGCAGGAAATGAATTATGTTTGGCGGTTTTCCTAACAGAGTAGAAAGTGCACTCTAGATGTGATATACTTTTTAGATTAATACTTTTTAATAAAAGTATTAAAACTTTTAGTAGTCTGTCAGTTCCTTGTTGTAATACTCAAATAACTAGGGTATTGTCAAATAACTCATGGAAAGAAAAAATGAAACATTTTTCCAGTAGCTTATTTTTACTTTCCTCCCATGACTCAGGGTGGGTGGGTACTTAGTGGGTTTTTTTTCCCTGTCTGGAAATCTGAAATGGGGTATATTCAGGCTGTTTGTCCACCTTTGAGTCCATACCAAGTTCCCTGTCTCCCAAGGTTTATTCCTGTGCCCTTCCTGTGCTTTGTGACTGAGAAGGGCATAAACTGATGTTGTGAGCTGCAGCACACACAGGCTGAAGGGCCCCTTTTTGTCAGTAATTGTCTGACTAGAAATAAGTTTAGATGGCTCTGTTTAGTAAAACTGTGGTCTTGTAACTGAACTGGATTTTCTAGAATATTTGTTTAATAATGTAGCTGATAAATTAAAAGCAATGTATTGTGGCTGCCAGACCTGATCCATAATTAAAATTTTGAATAAAATCTTTAGCAAAAACTAAATTAAATTAAGTCACCGTTTTCACTTAGATTACAGTGCTGTTTGGAACTGTGAGAACCTGTCATTTTAAATTTTCCCTGCTGTTCTAAATTCTATATATTTTAAATATCTTCTCATATGATTGAATTTAAGGGTAATAAACAGTGATGGCTATCTGAGCTCTTTTCTTTCCTTATTTACAGTGTAGATTAGCAGTTTCAGTGCTTTGCAATTATGAAGAATTCCTACCAAGTGAATTCACTGATAGACAAAATATTTACAGAATTTTAAGCTTCCTGCATTCCAAGAGATTCTAGATCTTGTACACTGAAGTCACTAACAATTCACTATATTATTTTCAAAATATATCCTGTAGGGGATGGCTGTGCATGGCTGTCCTGCAATTTAACATGGGCTAAAAGAATATTATGTGTTTATTTCTAAAACATTTTAAAAGTCTGTATCGTGCTCATTGAAATTTGAAGTTCAGTGTGGTTTTGGCAATTTGACATTTTCAACCTGTGAAGTTTATGCAGGTAACCGTGGGCTTACCTGGGAGGGGCTGATCATCACGTTGTTTACGTGTTTGCACAGTAAAATCCTATCCTGCCTTCTTGTTTTCTTCTGTACTGACATTGGAAATAGTAGAGTCAGGAGGGAAGAGACAGTACAGTCTTTCCCTGTTTATTGGAACAGGTTGAAATCAGTACAGTTTTTCACCTCTGGAGCTGCTCAGATTTCACTCCATGTGTCACTTGAATATATATACATATTTCAAGATGAAGTAAGTTAACTTTCAGACTGTGTTTTCACTTTTTCCTCTTACTCAGTTCAGAGTTAAGTGCTGGCACCTTATTAATTCCATTATTTCTTATTTTTGTGAGGAGACATACAACCCTAAGGTACTGATGTTCTCTATCTAAAATACTGTTTAAGCATTTTCAGAGCCATTTTTCCTCTTCCTTTTTCTCCACTTACGTTTCTCTATATGAGTAACAAGTCACAGGGCCTGCTTACAGTGCAGAGCTTTCCCTGGAGAGTTACAGCACTGCACTTGACCCAGCAAATCCTGTGTGCTGGATCCCAGCACAGCCCTTCTGCTGGGATTTGTGGTCAGCTGACGCATCCCTGCAAATGCCTCTGCAGTGCCCTCAGCTCACCGACTCCTTTGTGGTCTCACTGATTCCTTGAGTCCCTGCAGGCAACCACAGCCAATTTAATACGTGCTGCTTCATCCTCCTGGTTCCTTCACAGGCTCTAGAGAATTGATGGTGAAATTCTAGATGAGGCACAGGATTTCTCTTCATTTAAAGCTTAATGCTTCCTAGCACTTGGGAATGCTCTCAACCAAGTGAAAACTGTTTCATAATGACTAGCCTCTAAATACTCACAGAAGTACAGAGCTCCTCTCCGGATGATTACTGCTCAGGCCCTTTCAAGGAGCATTTCTTGGTCTAAAGATACTAATTCAAACTTACACTTAATTGTTTTAGCAGTGGCAGTGGGATTTATACTAAACTCTAAATTGCTGTGTATGGTTATGCCATGTTAGGTGGCCTTTCTTTTTACTTCTGTCAGAAACTAAGTGCCCTGCAGTAGTCCTGATGAAATGATTGATGAAAAGGAAATGAGCAGATTGGTTTTTACTGAGGAACAGAGATGAGACCTTGATTGAATTATAACATAGAATACTTCTGCTCCTATCAGTAGAAAAGAGGTACTTCAGATCTTGTCTTTTATCCAATACGTCCTGATGGCCTGGGATGAAAAAGTCCTACTTAGATCTTTCAAGGTTTTTTAGGTTTTTTTGTTGCAGCCTTAAAAGTGCTGGTTTCTGTGGGTTATTTGTAAAGCACTGGTTTGAAGTAATCTCTGAATGGCCAAGAAAATGGTTATTTCAAAACAGCCTTATTTTTTTAATACACCAGCTCCATGTCATCTAGCTCTGAATTCACTGTTCATAACTGATTTGGTTGGTTAGTTGGTTGCATGTTTTTAAAATGTTGCTTGGTATTGAGGAACTAAGCAATTCTTTCTGTTTCAGGCACATGGACTCCATTTAATCCAGCAACAGTCAGGTCAATTCTTGGTGAGTGTAGTTGTATGATGTGACATAGTCCTAAAATACTGGTTTATGATCTGTTCAGATGATTGAGAATGCTCTCAATCGCTACACTGGTTTTTTTTTTCCTCAGAGTGTTCAGCGGTAGTAAGTTAAATTATTTTCCCTTTTGATTAATACAGAAATGCCCTTGGCATACACACATGTGCACTTGTCAAAGTAGCCTCAGAAAATGCTACTGCATAATTGATTAGATAGTAAATGTAATTTATGCATGAGGAGATCGTCATCTTAAATTTTCCAAAAAGATATTAGATAACTTGTCTTTGGAAGTAGTTTTTCCTGCCTTGCATTTTAATCCTATGTTTTGTTCTAAAAATACCAAACCAGAAGCTTCACAATGCTTGAATTCTGCTAGTGTCTAAAACAATTGCCAGTAATGTGGAAGGTGATGGTGGTGGAATAGAAGGATAAAGATTCAAGTGCAATAAATCAAATATTTTATATCACACAGTTCATAAATCCAAGGACTACATTTTTTGCTTTGTTTTCAGTAAGTGTTCAGCAGCAGTCTGAGTTCCACTGCTGTTCCACGTATTTTTTATATAAAGAGAACAGTATCAGTAAGTCAAATGCAGATGAATATCCCAGCAGTCTTGGGAACAGATGTAAGACTTTCTAATGTGTCCTTAGAAAAGTACAATCCACCCCTCTGCCCATTTTGATTTATCCCTGGATGTTCAATCAAGTCCTCAGTATTTTTGGACTGAAAGTGAAAACCCAGGAAAAATAAACATTCTGTGAATCATTCTGCTACTCTTTTATCTTGCTTTATCATTTTCTCCTTCAGTGGATGATTGCTTGTTTTTCCTTGGCATAACTTTCCAAATTATCACTTGTATTTTAGCAGTTTCTTTTCTCTCTTCAGTACCTTTCACAAAGCGCTCTTGCTGTCTTCTTAAAATCCTATCAGATCTTGCTGAGGAGTAGTATGACCAGGGTTTTATATGTGTTTCTTTTTATTTTAGGCATGTTTGACAGAGAAAACAAAGGGGGTGTAAACTTCAATGAATTCACAGGAGTTTGGAAGTACATCACAGACTGGCAGAACGTCTTTCGAACGTATGACAGAGACAATTCTGGAATGATTGACAAAAATGAACTAAAGCAAGCACTAACAGGTTTTGGTAATTCATCTGCAATTACAGTTTTTATGACTGGGTTATGTCATAATATGAGCTTCTTATTGTTACTGCTGCAGAGCTGTACTGCTCTGACAAATGTGACTAAAAAGGAGGCAGGTGAAGGGCAGCTCTCCTTTTAGGTATAAGGTACCTTTAAATGATGTCCACGCCAGAAGCATGTTTTTTAAAGCTCTTTCCTTAAACAGAGAAAAAATAAAACATTCCACAAATGTACCGACACATCCAGTTCCAGTCTCCTCTGTGACACGCTCTGAGAGTGTTACCAGTGCTTCAGGCAAAGTCTGAACTTACAGGGTACTTGATAGAATTTGCCACTTTTTGAAACAAAGCCAGCTGTCTATGCTACGAGAGCATTCTGATGGCTAAGGAACTTCCATTCCAAGGATTTCATTTGTAAAGACTTGAGCTGCAGCCCTAAACCATTCCCTCAATCAAACAGTCAGTGCAATCTGTAATTATATTTACTGTGACTCTGTATATAATTATTAAGCATGGATTTTACTGCATGCATTTTAGTTTAACAGAGATATTTAGGAAAGAAAAATAATTGTAACTCCTTACTGTTTTCTGGTTTTGTTTCACATGTCTGCTAAACAACCTTGATCTTTTTATAGAAGGACTGCAGTAATTGGAACCTTTTAAAGCATTTCTCTTTTTCCAAGGTTACCGACTGTCTGATCAATTCTACGATATCCTTATTCGGAAATTCGACAGACAAGGAAGAGGACAAGTTGCATTTGATGATTTTATTCAGTGCTGTGTTGTTCTACAGGTAAGAAAAGGAGATGTACTTTGATGTCAGTTGAAAAAAATTACCTTTTCTTAAGCTTTTCTGGTTCTCACTTTAACAGTGGATCTAGAACTTGCTTTCATTTATAATAAGCCATTTGAACTAAATATATGACAAGTGCTAGAAACGTCTTTGTGTTTTGGTCTTCATTAGTAATTCCTTTGCATCTCAAGTAAATTTGATAGAATGGGTGAGGGACAAAAAAAAGTGTAAAATAGTCTCAATGTCTTACAGTGTCTGTTAGTGTAAAACAGACTTCAGAGCTGTTCTTGAAGGGGTAATAGTAGAAATATACAAACCCCACCCCCCAACCTTTCAGTAAAAGGGAGAATGAGAGAGAGACCATGGAGGGGAAGCCGTTCCCTGTAAAAGCAGTATCTCTGTTATTTAGACACATCAGTCACCTTTGTATTCATTTGTAATATAAGGCAATTATAGTTAGTTATAGACTTGAACTCTGCTAAAAATGGCTTTGAAATGGAGTAGCTCTCAGCTGATGTCAGTGGAACCGTGCTGGAAGTTGTTCTGGTCTACTGTCCACATTGCCTGGCATCACTCACATTACATAGAGCCAGCTCAGACAGCAATGGCACATGAAGCTAGTTATAAAAAGCTGTCTGGTCTACAAAGAAGTGCATAGGTAGCCTTAGGTATTGCATCATTATTGGCAAAGTGCTGTCTTTATATATAAGACTGTAAAACGGCTACAGAAGCCACAGAAAGGGTTCATAAAGCTGCAGAAGCCCAGGTGGCAAGGGGAGTATGTGGCAGTCTGAACTTCGCCAAAGAACAAAAATGTCTATTTTTTTTCTCTCCTCCTCAGAGGGTGACTGATGTGTTCCGACGATACGATACTGATCAGGACGGCTGGATTCAGGTGTCCTATGAGCAGTATCTTTCCATGGTCTTCAGCATCGTATGACACTGATAATCAGGAATCGCACACTGGCATTACACAGACTGGAGTTGCCAAATCATCCTCTACTGAATAAGATCATTGATGTACTATAATGGATGTAACGTTGCATTCTTAAATTTTGTATGTTGGTAATCACGTCAGAATCTGTCCTTGAGTTGGTTTTTATTTTGTATTATTGTATGATACCACCATCTCTGCTTACTGTAGTACAGAAAGCACAGAATCTAGATTTAACTGGTGCAATGTCGAACATAATCGCTTACACACATATCCTGCATGGGAAAAATGACTCTTTAGCAATGCCAAATTAAAATAATGCTTGTTAGTTTCTATGAGTTGAAAGCCAGAAGTTGCACAAACATGTTTTGCATGTGCCTTACTTTTATAAGAGTTTAATGTATTAATTTTTAATACAGAATTTAAAATTAAGTAAAAATACTAGGTCAACTTTTAGTCTGTTTCACTTTTGTACAGCTTTAAGGGGATGATGGTTTTATTTCTGTATTCTCATTTTCTATAATTTAGGGGTCTCTCCACGTGGATGTTTTTTTTTAACTTTATTTTCTAGCTGCCGCTTTCTTTCACGGTATCCTTGGGATGACTTCAAATACAACTTCTTCACACCTGTGAAGATGATCATACTGCATCTCCCTCAGTAAGTTCCCCACAAAACTGAACTCTGAGTATGTTCCCTCTGATCAGTTGTCTCATTTAACATCAGAAGTCTTCCTTTTCGTGCTGAAGCACTTACTTGAAGTGGCTTTGAATTGACAGTCAGACATTCTCATAACTTTACCCTACATATCACCATTTACAGCTAATGAGAGTGGAAAAACTCGAGCAAGACAAGTCATGACTGATTTCTGTCACACACCATCTCCTGCAGTAACTCTGAAGAAGCAACTTGAAGGAACACAGAAAAGTTTAAAAGAAAAAAAAAATTGAAGTTACAATGTTAATTCCAGGTGACCCTGAGATTGGGTCAGATGGTCAGAGACTGGTGCTAATAATGCCAAGGCCACAGGTTGAATCCCAATGTAGGCCATTCACTGAATGTGGGCCCCTTCCAACTCAAACTATTCTGTGATTCTGTGTTTCAGCCAGAGTAGAGTGTCTGGTGTCAGGGCGAAGGCAGCAAAGTGGCTGCTCTGTACAGTTACCAATCTGTCATGCAGAGAAGCTGCTACTATTTGCCAAGTGATAATCAATCAGACCCTTAGTGACAGCTCCGCTGCACTCTGAACACTCCTCCAATGTGAAATAGTGGGGAAAGACCAATGGTCTCCATAGCATAAGCACACTGAAACAAGGGGTTCTCCCAAAGCACTTTGGGCCTTGTCACCCAAAAGGTAAGGAATAGGTTTTGGGGGAGGAGGGAGAGCAGGAATAATGACCAATGTCAGAAGCCACTTCATCCAACAGCCTTGTATGAACTGTGAAAGTTACTTATGTTTAAGAAAACAAGGGAAAAAGACTTCCACCACTTACTTCTTGAATGTTCCCTCACCACAAAGTTGAGATGGTAACTAGATATGCTCTCTTCAAAAACAAAACATTAACAGAAGAGCCTGAAATTTTGGGGCTCCGAACAGCTTCCCAATTCTTCCCCCACCAAGGAATCTGTCCCTTTAGATCATACAGCCACATAAAATCCAGTAATTCTGGGAAGCGCTTCAAGGCGCATTAGTAAGTCTGACGTACAAATTAAAAAGGCTGGAATCTGAGAAACTTCCCAAGTTGTCTCCCCTGAAGAACGTCTCCGTGTCCAGCTGGCCTTTTTCTACTTCACTGTCCTTGGTGCAGAACAGCTGGCTCCAGCACTTTCTAAAGGAGCACCACTGCTGCAGAGAATCACCAAGGTGGCTCTGGATTAGAACAACTTTTGTCCCAGTGGGAAACAGACACTTCTGAAGGTGTGAAAGCAGGTATGCCACAGACCAAGAAACTGGCTGATAAGAAGGTAATTTATCCCCAGTCCAAGACATGTTCCAGTCTGGATTTTTATCACTAGCTTTTTAAGGAAATGTGAAATTTGCTCCAAGGGCTCAGGTGCAAAAGCCTGTGCCAAAGCCTGTGATGTAGCTGCATTGGTGCTGACAGGTGCCAGGCATCCACTGCTGCTCTGCAGGCTGTCACCTACTTTGTGAAGGCTGTTTCTTGAAAAAGGACTGGAGTCTAGACAGAGGATTTGTTTTGCTCCAATTCTGTACTACATGGAACATGGCAAAGGGATTTCTTGGGAGTAAGGAGTACTCAGCAGTCTACAATTCAGGAAAGCTTTAGTATATCCATCCTGTCTTAATTTGGTAACTACTCCAACTCCATTTCAAAATGCAAGAACTGTTTACCCAATGCAGGACTCAGCACAACAAAGAAGGGACAGTAACTTGCCCAGACGGAAAAATAAGAGAACAAGCAGGTGGAAAGAGCATCTAATTTGCAGACGTCATCCAGCTGCTGTATGTCATTGAGGTGTACAGTAATGGTAGTAAAATCCAAAAGGGAGGGAGAAATGGGGAAAAGAGTTCTCTACAACAACCTCAAAAGAAAAGGTCTTAACTTGAGTTGACAGAGTCCTAGCAGTAATATTTTCTAGCAACGTTTTTTCTACAGTTTCAGAATTTCAATTGCACTACACTTTCTGGGGGAGAAAACTAAGGTAGTAACATTTGTGTGAAGAACTTCTGGTAATTTTTAAGTGAAGATATAATAACTGATAATCCTACAGACTTTTAAATCAAAACTCTGGCAGACATCTGTGGTAGAAAAATCATAATTTTCCCTTTTAAGCAATGTTGACTATGTAATTCAGTGGAAGAAGGCATTCAGCACAGCTATGAAGTGAGTGACATTATAAACCACTCAACTCTTCAGTAAGTACGAGCAGGAAAGGAAATAATAAACAGGAATGAAAAAGGAAAGTGGATCTTTTCAGATGCAGAAGCAAAATAATGACAGAAGGAAAATTTTAGGGAATTGAGTTTATATGCTCAATAATAAATTTTGTCAAGTTTTTATTAAAATTTATATTACAAGATCCAAAATGCACTATTGACAGCTCATGAAGACTAACCCTGCTTCAGCACAAGTATTTAATGCACAGAGACACAGTTCAGGCATGAGTGAGAAGAAAAATGATAGTCCACAATGCACCAGTGAAAAGGAAACAGACACTGAGGAGTAAACTGTCTCACTTTACTTCTTTTCTTCAGCTCCATGTAAGCTGGTTTTAATTACATAAAGTACACATCTAAAGCCAGGCATTCATGAGCATGTGGCTCTGATACACATCATGAACTGGTGGTAAGTATTATTCAGTTAGTATGACATTTTGATTTTTTTTTCCTGTTATTTTATCTGATAACCTTACAGTGTTCTACTATTTCTTAATATGCTTTTGCCAGTAGAAAGAATCATGAATTTTTATTTTAGTATGGGTCAACCCACCAAATGAGTTTTTAAGACAATTTATAATGATTTAATTTTGAACAATGTGATTAAAAAATCTGCATATATTTCACACCATTTCTTAATCTGCAAAAACAAAACTAATATGCCCCATTGCATACCAATCCTCTAGAATAATTACATTTTCCTCATATAGCATCACATTAAGACAGAGAATACCTTTGCTGTGACATTCTCCTTTCTTTGTCTAAACAGAAATGTTAGGTATCAATTTCTAAAAATATGCTAATTATAAAGCATCAAATTAATGGAACTGGCCTTATATTTGTGTGAAGAAAAGTAAATCCATATTTTCAATGAATATTCTTCCTTTGTAGGTAACATAAAAGTAAACCTTTCTTTTTCTTCTGAATTGGGAAGGGTGTTAAAGGGATTATTAGCTTTTTGCTGACAGAATAATTCTAACATATTTTCAAAAAATAACAGAAGATTTTTTTCTGTAATATACTAAGATATAACAAATACATTACAAAAAGCCTAAACAAAATATTATGTTCACCCGTTATGTGCAAGTTTGTGTTCAAGCTACACTTCACATGTTAAAAACTTAAACCCTACCTCCCTTTACCTTTCCCAAGCCAGTCAAACACAGAGTTAAATGCAGTCTCTGTCCTGAAAGCCAAGTGATGGAGATTCTCAAATCTCTTCATCTGTTTCCAGTTCAGCTGTTGTTGCTCCTTAATCTTTCTCTCTTGTTTCTATTAACACATTGACGAATGTCTGAATATTTATTTCTAGAAAGGGGAGATAAAGACATTTACAGTTACTTCTATCTCATAATATTTCACATAATAGAGCATAGAGAATGTGAAAATGAAAGTTTTAGTATTAAGTTGCTACCTAGTTAATTAACTAATTCTAGTACCAGAAGCATAGTTTGCATTTGTCCAAACTCATGCCAAATGACAGCTATACAGTAGCATACGCCCACTTCTCTTTAAATCGCTCTCATAATCTATTTCCAAAGGAGAATCTTTCATTTTGAATAGTATATCACTATTCTCAACATTAGTGACTATTTCTACAGTAACTGGACAAAAAAAGTTGTCATGTAATGAACCAGCTCCTTGATAACATTTCTCTTGTTATCCCAATGGGTTTTGATTCATTTGGATTATTTATTATAATGCTATCCAGATTTTGTTCTGCATGCATTCCAATGCCTTTTTCTTTATGCCAATACATTCCCTTCCCATCGTTGCAAACCTAGCAGTACCAGTCACGATAGAAACTGCTAGTTAGAAAGATGACCTAGGACAAACCTTTCAATTCAGGAAATTGTTGTGCGATCAGCATTTCCTCCCACTCACTGCTCCATTTAGTTGTCAAGAGGCACAGTGTCCTCAGAGAGGCAGCAATGCCTTTCTTCAGCTGATAGGGATGTGAGCAAAATGAGCTCGACTCCTCTGAACAGCACATCCTATCTCTGCAACCTGCAATTTCCTGCTAATGTTAAAGCAAACATGCTGATGTCACTCATTTCACATGCAAACTAATCACAATCTTACTTTGAAGTGCTGGATAATATGGAGCCAACTGTTTGAGCATCCTGGTCATTGTAGGTGCATCCTTTCCTAGTAGTCTATTCACAGTGTTGGGAGCAAGACCAACATCAGCTTCACCAAACATCTCATCTGAGCTTCTGAACTGCTGGTGATCTTGGTATGAACTACTGCCAGAAAATGAGTTCTGATGTGAACTCCAGACACTCTGGTAGTCTGATTTCTGATACATGAATCCTTGACACCTTGATGCCTGGTTCCAGCTGGACTCCTGTTTCCAGCTAGATTCCTGTTCTCAAAAAGTCTCAAGGTTCCACCTAGAGTCCTCATTCCTCCTAGAGTCCTCATTCCACTTATTCCACCTAGTGTCCTGTTGCCACCTGGAGTCACCTCTTCCTGAAACTGCTGTGTTTGCAGAAGATGTACAAGTATTCACAGACTCCTCGTTCTTGTAAGAGGAGTAGCTTTGTGAAGGATAGTTTGTAAAGTGTCTTCCAGATGAATGATATGAGGTAAAAGAATTGGGATAGGGTAATTTTTGATCACTTCTGTGCCTTGACTTTGTACATGCGTGTTGATTCCTCCATTTTGTATTTTCCCCGCCAAATGAGAGTCTGTTATCATGGAGCTCACTTCCTTGCACATCATTGGACATGTATTCTGCTGAGTACTCCCTCACTGAGCTGGTCTCATAGGAAGAGGCCCCAGCAGCCGAATTCTTGCTGGACACAGAGTGTCGGAGCTGTCGCAGCCATTCACTGACACCACTAGGACTATCAGGCTGATCAGCAGGAGAGTTCCTGAGTGGAGACATCACTGACAAGTTGTCAGATCTCAGATGACAGGAAGATGATCCTTCATCTGTTTGGTAACTGTTTGAGTGAGCAGGAGCAAAAGAAGCATCTTCAGAACACTCTTCATACTGAGACAAATATCCTTGATTCCAGTCAGAAGTACCTGAATAAATAAAGGGCACTAAAAGTTAGCAAAATATTTAAATACCAGCTGCAAACACAACTACTTTTGAGATTTTATGAAGTGTCCTTCAGTTCTTTTCCCATTTCCTGCCTTTATGTCTCACCTGAGTTCGGCATCTTTTGACCCAAAAATTCTATTGTTAAATAGATCAGGAAGGGTTACTGCTTGAATTTCCATAACCTTTACTGCTGTAACACTGTTCAGTGAGACAGGAATGTTCTCAGACAGTTAAGTCATTAAAGCTTCAGAAAATCATATCCTGAACTGACTCAGAGGGCAAAGACACACAGTACACCAACTAAGAAGCACTAAGGTTGGCCATAAAAGTAAATTTTCACCATCTGTGCAGTCTCAAGAGCAGACAAACTAGTAGAATAAAATATCTAAATTACCTTCGTATTCTCCATCTGGCCTGTAGTGTTCTGGGATGCTATTCTTTTCTGGAAATTCATCTTCAGATACTGACATCAGTGGGCCTGAACTGTTGGTGTAATTAGCCTAGGTAAAGCAAAAGGTCAGAATGTCTGTTTGTGAATGCAAGAATTTAAGAACTTTAAGAATTCTAAAAAGCAATAGATTCCCCATAGAAAGTCAGCAAAGTACAATTGTAGGTGATAGGAAAGTTCACATGACGGATGTGTTATTACCACATTATACCACAATTTTACAAAGTATTATTTGGAAGAGGTATGTGTCTGGAGAACAGAAGGTGTCTGGTGAAGACAATGTCTCCTGTTTCAAATTTATTGCTTCATCTCTCTCATCATCACCTGGCTAAAATATGAAACTGGTACATATACAAATCCTGCCTCCAGCTGGGGAATAAAGAACGGAAGGCTCAGCTGAGAGATTAAGCTACAGAAACAGTATTTAACTGGTGTTGGTGGCATCATTTGCACAGAGAGAATTACTGTAGCTCAGCTGACACGGAATATATTATTGAGAAAACAGTCTGAAACAGCTTTCAGAAAAAAACACATCCTGAATTTTGTGAACCAGGAGCTGCCAAATTGATGAAACATTTTTTCACAGATTCTGGTCCTTCTTCAGACCCCTTTTACAACAGGTATTCAACTTTTATTTAAAGAAGCTATGGAGGTTTGTAAGGACCAACAGAAAGTCAAGAACATCTTGCCTACCTTAGTCTTAACAGATTAAAACTCTCAACTAAGAGCAGAGATACAAGTTACAAGAAAGACAGACCTACCCACATGCCCACAAAAGAAAAAAGTGTCACATTTGGGTGGCACTTAAAGCCATTAATCTTAGAACAAAAGCTATCAAGCAAGGGACCAGAACAAAAAGGATGACAAGTTATCCTTGGGCAAACTGGTGCCCAGAACAGAACAACACACACAGAGACCAAAACAGATACACAATGATGGAATATTAAGAGAAATGTGCTATGGAATTAATATCTTTGTTACTTAGAAACTGTAAAAAAAGAAAATTGAAGTATATTTAACTGGGGGTTTTGACCCATGCCTGAACTGTTACAGTTTGGCAGGGTGTTCACAGTGAGTTTAACCATGCCTTTCCTCCCAATGGTGAAACAGCTCTGGACAAGATTAAGTTACTTACTGCTACTTTCTTTTCACAAAAGGCCTTCAAAGCCTCCGTGAGTTCCTGTGTAATGTGAACAACAAGTGTTGCTTCTGAGTCTGAGGTGATGTGAAAAGTCTCCTGTTGAAAAACACGGTTAGAATTAGTCATTAGGATGCCACAGGGTAATATACACAAATAGATCAAAGTTATACTTTGATTTTTGGTATACCCAAATTTATACTGTTAGTTAATATATGGCATATACAATAAATGTATACACAAATATAAACAAATAACATTTGGAACATAATTATGACCTGATAAAAGGTAAAACATAAACCTGGAGTTCTGTGCCACTTCTGTACTATCAGTCATAAACATTTAGTTGCAGACGGAGAAGGGCACAAGTCCTAAATTTACGTTTTCATGTGAAAATTAAATAAAAAGTAAGCTTCAGGTTGATTAGTAAGTAAATGAATTTATAAGTGATTACTTTAAGTTAAAAGAATATAGGCAGTCTTTTGTAAGGAATAGCTGTGACTCCTGTAGATAAAAGCCAATTAACTACCGTGGTTTTAGTAGATTACTGATTATCCCTTAGACTTGCTTCTCTGTCTCTTTCTAAAGCCACAAGTAACCACAGCTTAGAAGAAATGAAGCACACATCTCAAAACATTCTACTTCTGATTTTGGTATATTAACACAATTCCAACTCAAACAAAATTTTCCAATCGCCTTAGGTACAGAACCTGACTCTCATAGAGTAAAATAGTGAATACAAACGGTCAGATATTTTCATAAATCCGAAAGACCAACCAAGGCTTACTATGCCACTGTCAACAGCAACTGAACTGATAAAATGTCCCCAGTCACTCCAAGACCAGCTGCTATGCTCTCTCTGGCAGCCAGACCAGACAGGCTCCTCTTGCTCAGCATTATCAACAATCCCATTAGATAAGAGCAGCCAACAGCACTTGAGCAACATCAGTGCTGCTAATTAGCACTGCTTGTCAGGGTGGCTCCTCAGCAAAGGGGAGAGTCACCCACAGAGCAGGTCAAGAGCTCACACTTAATCCAGCCAATTGTTCTGAGCTAAGATGCACTAACTTTTCAAAGGGCAGAGTCCATTAAAACAGAAATTAATGTTGTAGTCAAGAGAGTTTGATCAGTAATCAGAGGCTCCTTCACAATATTCACTGCATCCCACTGCTCAAATCTTACAACTCTCATCACAGTTATTTTACATACATACCAAGAACTCCAGAGCTTTCTGTTTCCGAACAGGATCGTTCTGTGAGATTGTAGAATAGGGAAGAAAAATTATTGAGTATTACAGCAGTTGTTGCCTTTTAATCCTTTATCCAACAACAAAAATCAACACAAAGAAAAGGCATAATTTAGGTCACAGCCATAAACATGTAACCTTAGATCCTCAATATCAAATTGGTAGCAGATAATACAAACACAACTGCATTACTTCCAATATCAGGAAGAACACATTTCACATCTAAGCCACACACCTACAAGAGCTGTCTTTCCCAGGCCTTCCCCACTCAGGACCAAAATCATACTCAAAAAGTCTCAAGTGCTCAGCTGCATTTAGCATAGTACCTGACCAGCCTGAGGGCTACACAACCAACTCAGCCACTAAGATAAAAACGAGGCATTTCTCAGTTTTTTCATCAGGACAGATACTTCAGAGATCATTTTGAGTTTCACCTTTGAGTTAGAAAAAAGGACTGGAAATCTTTAGCTATACCTTAAGATTTAAACTTTCAGTACAGAATGCTTTTGATCTGAAGAGGGGCAAAACAGTGAAGGGGAGATTGCATTACAGGCTGGGAGATCTGGCCTGCAGACACTGGCTCTGAGACTCTCAGTGGCTCTGAACAGGATTTATGACAGCTGAAGTGAATGTACTGTATTCTCTTCCCCTCTGCTATGATGAACACAAAACTCCGACCCATCAGGTCAATTGCTTCTACAATATTAATAAAATCGCAAATAAAGCCAAAGAGTAAATGTTTTCCAGAAAAATGAAAAGCAAGTATAAAGAAACTGTTACAACATGAGACATATCTGAACACAAGGAGTTACTACCTCTACATACCTCATGCTTATCATCATCTTCCCACCTTAAAAGAACGAAATCACAATATTAAGATGCATTCTAAAAATTACTAAAACGTTAGGTTTACTCATATAGTAACCAGAACCAAAATATTTCAGTTTCCAAATTTATATCACTTGCCAATACTGGATATCTTTCTCTAAGAAATAACGGTGTTTTAAATACGCTGTAAAGATCCTTATTCTGACTGACTCTCAAAGAGATCAGTAGTACAAATGAACTTCTTAACAGATCAGCTAAAGGAGATGACTAAAATAATGGTGGGTTGGGTTTTTTCTTCCTATATAAACAGCTTTTTATAAAACTTACTCAGCCAATGAAATCCCAAATAGAATGGAAGCAGCTCGAAATTTCAGTTGCAATTTCTTTGTGAGTGCAATATTTCAAAAGCCATAGCAACTAATTTCCTCACAGACAAAAAGGAACAATTTACAGAAGAGGAATAAGTACAGTGGAAAGACAATATAAAATATTTTCCCCATATGTCATGATGTTTGCTACAGAAAAATAGATAAGAAAATTTAGTTTGGTTCCCTTGTGGGGGTAGTATTCTCACCTTGCTTTCTTCTTCACTGGGGCTAGAAAAAGAAAAAGAATTATTAGCAACATCACAAGGTTTGCATCATATTATTGCAACAGAAGCATTACACAAACAGAACAGTTACTGGCCGTGAAGTGGCTGCAGTTTCTGTAAAGGGCAGGATTCAGCAGCAGATGGCACACACTGCCATCTTAGAAACCAGCAGGCATCCTTGATGAAAAGTCTGTGGGAGACCTGTGCCCTAAAAGCTTTGCAGGGTACCCTACAGCATCTGTGTTCAGGCAGCTGAATGCCACACAAGCCTATATGGTTAAACTGAGGTGGGTATGTCTCCTCCATGCAAAAACCTTACCAGGTTTGTGTGTGGGCTTTTCCTGAGTACATACCAGTGAACCTCAAAGCTGCACGTACAATAGTTAAGTCTCCAACAAGAAATTATGGGGGTTGGAATGTCTGATCCTCTCATCTCTATCAAAGATAACCATGAGGAGGAGGGAGGGAGGAAGGGAAAGCTCAGAAAAACAAGGCAGTCTAAAACAGTAACTATTCTTCAGAGAACCAGCTACTCCATGGTACGTAACTTATCACTTCTTAAGCAATTATCAGCACAGGTGTTCCAGGATAAGCAACAGGACATGTAATAATTCTCAGGACAAGTGACATCTTTGCCCCTACAAGATGAGGCTGAAAGACTTGTGTTACCATGTTAACCACCTCCATTAATATGGTTAACACATGCTGATGAAGCTGTTCATGTCCGTTTTGTTGCTTGCACGTTAGGACATGTCACCAAATGGTCTTTTTTAATTATATCCTCAAACTCACTCTCACTGTCAGAAGGGCATTTTGAAATTCGTCAGTATGATCTAGTCTACACAGCTGGTAACCCAGTAACCATAATTGTCTTCTAAATAACCAAAGGGGTTTCTTTGGAATTCACTTGATGTTGACCCCATCACCTAACCAGAGCAAACCTTCACATTGGAAGGCATAATGCTTTTGCAGGTAACTTCACTCTTATCCATTTCTCCAGAGTTTCATATCCTGTAGGACGGGGTGGGATCACTCTTTTTGATTTTCCAGATTGATATTTGACCATATCTACCACTTCTACAGAAGTTTACTGACTTGATTTATGTCAATTTACTCTGAACTGAGAATTACTGAGCTAATTCCTGGGTCACATTCCCTCTTCTTCACAAGAGACACAGAGATCAAAAAGATTCTCTGCCATCTTGTTTTGCAGAAAAACATTAGAAGAATACAAGCCACAGAAGACACCAGTGATCAATTAAAAAAAAAAAAAAAGGCACTGCTACAGTAGGTTCCTACAGCAGGATTCACACTGACAAATTTTGTTGATCTATGCAACCTTCACCCATTTCAATCAAACCTACCTTCCTTCTGGTATTAATACTAGGTTCAGAAGGTAGCAAGGAGGTATTCCTTCAGACTGGCATCATTAAAGATCTATAGCACATCTACAGCAACAAAGGATGTAACTCAGCCATACTGTATGAGGGAAGATCCTGGGTTTATATCTATGGGTTTGGTTTCCATTGCTTGTTCCAATGGTTTTGCTAAAGAATGGTAATTTCCACTTTCACCAGTGATTCAGCATGTAAGCCTTTTGATGGAAATGAGGTGGAGGAGACTTTATCATTTTATTCAGAGAAAGCCATCAAGTACCATTTTTCCATATTTTTTCACTTTCCTTGATGAGAAAATTACAGCAGTTATAAATACCTCCAGAATCAAGAAGTTAAAAAATATCTAAGGAAAACAGGAAGTCCGAGAATTTCCTTCTTTCCTCATTTCAAAATCAAAAAACCCAGAAAGAATCTCTGAAAACATTTTGTGGTATTACAAGTTGAATGTTTTAAATCAGCCAAACCCTTTGAGTTCAACTACTAAGTCAAACTAGGCCAAATATTAATTACATCAAATCTACCATATTCAAGAAATTCACAGACTTACATGAGGTAGCTGGTCTTGCATAACCTTCAATCTGAAAATAGACAAATTTTCATATTAGACTTTCTGATTAAAATTTCGCAACAACAGTCTCTACTGCAACTGCCTTAAAGAAAGGAAGAAGTTCTTTTATTTATGCCAACATAATTAAATTGGTTTCTCACCAAATTTCTGAGAATCTCACAAGATTTTCAGAGAGAGAATCTTGTAAATATAAATGAGATTTGAGTGAAAATTTGCTTACATTTGAGAAAATTTAAGTTGCAAAAACTAAAAATTATCGAAGTTAAAGTAATGAAATTTCTGAACCACTGAATTCAGGCTGAAAAATTTTCAGTTTAAAAAATCTAAAACCTTAAAAATAAAAAGCTTTGTTTTTTTCAGATGAATTTCAATACTACTATTCTTTTCCCCAGATTTTTCAGGGCAACTTTAACTTAAGCCTTAGTTCAACTCACTACTACACTTCCTAGAAACACACAGAAATTTAACAAGCTTTGCCAGCAGTAGTTTTAAGATTTACTCTCTCAAACATAAATGCACTGCTAAAAGACACATTGACAGATACTTTACATTTGCTTCCAATTACCTTATACATTTTTAGTCCTTCAGTCTTCTCTAGCTCTCCTGCTATCCGTCTGAGAAATGAGACTTTGCATTCTTTTGGATCTGATGGTTTTCTCTTCATTTTATCTGGAAATTCTTTAAACTGTAAACAAAGCCAGCTTGAAAAGGTTAATATCAAAATTTATCACAATATTTAAAAATTTACACATTTCATCTTCTGGACAAGCTTCCAAAAGACTGATAAACATTGATTTGAACATTATGAGCTAATTTCTTCTCTGCAACACATCAAATTAAATTTTAGCGTTACTTAAGTAGGCTTCAAAATAAAAAATGGATAATATGCAAAGTTTGCTGCCAAAAGAACACATGCTCTGTACTAAATCCAGCAATGCTATAGACATGCTGGGGAATAAGAAAGAGCCACAATGTTTTAGGAACCTGGTCCTGAAAGCAATCCAAACACTTAGGAACAGGCTTTTGAGCTGATACATACAGGAACCCCTGGACTGCACTGCCTCACAACAGCTCACAGCATCAGAGCTCCACATGTTGGTCTGACCCAGGGAAAGTCAGTTATACAAGTATTAGCAATTTATTACACGGGAGTTTAAATGCCAAATGATCTAATTATTAAGAGAACATAAATAAACGGGACTATCACAAAGAAATTTTGAATAAAATGCATCAAAATTACTCACAATGTATTCTCTTCTGTGTTTATATCCACTAAGATGTTCTATCATAGGTGCCATCTCTGTATTACACCCACACAGCCTGCACTCATAACGTGGCTCTTTTCTTCCTTCAAATCTGACTTCAACCACATATTCTAAACCTGTAAAAGCAAGAGTCACAAATATCTCTACTTTACTAGAGACTACTAAAAACAAATGTATTCTTTTCAATGTTGTTCATTAAATTAAAAATCAGTATGTGAAATTATTCCATTTTCAGAATTTGACACTCCTTCAGGATCACTTCAACACTTCTTTGGACTTACCACCCACATCAGTTAAATTTATCTCTTTCCAATGTCTTATTCTGAAAGGAAATACACCATCCACAGCACATTTCCAAGCCCAACAAAAGAAAATATTTCATGCATCTTTACTTCTGTTAGGGATATTTTTTTCAAGAAACTAAGAAAGATTATGAGACTAGGAAATGCCACACAAATGTCTAGATTGAAAAACTGCATTCAAAATACTTAGTCAAACATAATTTAGACAGTGTCCGAGTAGTGCAAAGCAGATGTAGGAAAGACATCAATCACTTCACAAAACTGAATCTTTCATAATCTAAAAATGTTCCAGAAACTTTTAAGAATTACAAGGAAGAAGATTGGATTTTTCTTCATTTTTGCTAGAAATTACTGAGACTATCCCTTAGAAGTATTCAGAAATCTTCGAGTTTGAGGTTATTACCTAGCATGCAAAGTTTTACTCAGAAAAGCTTAAACATAGCAAATTTAAAAGCAGTTAAAAACAAATAGGAAAACCCTGCAGCTGTTCCCTTATGTCATAAGTTCCCGTACTCTGTATTTGGGACGGGTTGATCCCAGCCAGCAGCCAAGAACCACATAGCTGCTTGCTCATTCACATACACACCCCTCAGCAGGGCAGGGAAAAAACTGGAAGAACAAAAGCAACAAAATTCATGGACTTAAAGACAGTTTAATAAGGAAAGAGGGGTAAAATAAAAAAAAACCAACAAAAAAAAAAAAACCCACCAAAAACAAAAACCAAAGTCAACCAATGTGCAAAAATCCATCGCTCACTTCCTCACAAGCAGACCAATACCCACCCACAGTCTCTGAATAACCACCTTGGAAACTAAACGCTGCTTACCCCCTTTTCTTTCTTTACCTCAACTGTGATTGCTGAGCATAACATTATGTGGTACAGAATATCCTTTGTGCCAGTTTGGGTCAACTGCCCTGGATGTGTCACCTCCCAGTCTCTTGCCCACCCCCCCCAGCTTATTCAAGGGGTGAGGAGCCAGAGTAACAAAACAGTCTTGTTGCAGGTGCCCTGCTCAGCAACAGGAAAAACCACTGGGGTGCCGTCAAAATTGCTTCAGTCACAAATCCAAAACATACAGGCTGCTATGAAGAAATTCAACTCCATCTCAGACCTGCTACACTATTATACTGCTAAATCTTAATTCTGAAAATAAACTATCATCAAATGTACTGAAAATGTTCTTGCAACTGAAGTGTTTTCCATTAAAACTGCTTATAGTAAAGTATTAACATTAAAAAGCCTAGCAGTTTATTATGTGGAGACAAGACAATGGACTACACAGAGAAATTTTCTACTAATACTAGGAAATCTGCTACTCAGGCTTTCATTAGAGAACCTGTTTCTCTAGGCCACCAGTACATGCTTGGAACACTAAAGCCACTAACAAGCAGCCTTGCTTCTCTCCTAAGGGTTGCCTAATCTAGCAGTTAGAAAGAAAGTGTTAAAATTAATTTCATTAATTTTAGTATAACCAAAGACAGTGAAGAAAAACATCTCACTAAACAGAAACACGTGCACACCCCAACAAGTGGAAAGCCATAAAGAACCATGACTGATGACAAGCCACCAGTGACATGAAGTCCAGTTGGAGGCCAGAAAGCAGCGGTGTGCCCCAGGGGGTCCAGAGTGGGTCAAATCCTGTTCAACACCTTCATTAATGATCTGGATGCTGATGCAGAGCATTACCTCAGCAAGGCTCATGATGACATGTAACTGGGAGGGATGGCTAATACACCAGGGGGTTGTGCTGTCATCCATAGGGACCCTGAGTGGCTGGAGCTGGGCTGACAGGAAGCTCAGGCAGATCAACAAGGGGAAGTGCCAAGTCCTGCATCCAGAAAGGAACAAGCCCAGGTACCATAAATGCTGGGGGCTGGCTAGCTGGAAAGCAGATTGGCAAGAAAAGACCTGGTGGACACCACGTTGAAGATGAGTCAGTAAAGGCTGATGGTATCCTGGGCTGCACAATGAGGAGTGCTGACAGCAGGCTCCACTCAGCACCAGTAGGGCCATTCCTGGAGTGCTGTGTCAAGTTCTGGACTGCCCAGCTCAAGAGACATGGACATATGAAGGGCCATGAAAATGACAGTACTAGAGTATCTCCTATGAGAAAAGGCTGAGAGACCCAGGACTGTTCAGCCTGAGGAAGAAAAGGCTCAGAGGGGATCTCATCACTGTGTATAAATACTTGAAGTGAGGGTGCGAAGAGGGAGCCAGGCTCTTTTCAGTGGTGCCCAGTGCCAGGACAAGAGCCAATGGCACAAGTGAAGCAGAAGATACTGTCTGAACATCAGGAAACACACCTTGACTGCGAGGCTGACTGAGCACTGGCACAGGTTTCCCTGAGAGACTGTAGTGCTTTTCTCCTTGGAGATATTCAAAAGCCAGGTAGATGGCCCCAGGCAACCTCCTCTGGGACTTGAGCACGGGTTAAGATCAGCAGAGCTCACTTCCAACCTCAACCACTCTGTGATCTGGGAAAAGCTTCTTTACTTAGATGGCTCCTTGAGGAACAAGTTAATAGTTAAGGAGGCCTTTATAATACTCAGTGCAATAAACCAAAATTTAAAAGGTATAAGACAGGTATTATCCTAAAAGCTATTTAATACAT
This sequence comes from Grantiella picta, assembly GCA_013397955.1. NCBI lineage: Eukaryota > Metazoa > Chordata > Aves > Passeriformes > Meliphagidae > Grantiella > Grantiella picta. Next base: position 1,086,773 of record VZRM01006003.1, read on the forward strand.
TTAAACACAATGCAACAGTAACTAAAATCCCACCTTTTGTTCCAAAAGAAAGCCATTTGGTCACAAATTCATAGGTACACAATTTATAAAACAAAAAAACATACCAATCAGAGGTTCTTCTCTTTTGGGATCATTCAAAAAATCCTTCAGACAGGTTAGGTATCTTGTGACTCCTTTCTTCACTGAAGGAAAAAATACAAACAAAAAGAGACATTACATGGTTTGCACATTATGTTTATGATCTTAAAGAAGTTTCTAATGGAGACCTCAACGTGGACAAAACTTATTTGTCTGAAATACATAAGGTAAGACCTCAGTCCCCCACAGAAAGATTCCAGCACTTTGTCTTCCATAGCAGTTCTACACACAAGAATTTAATGTCTTCAAGAAAAGAACCAAATAAGCAAAACAGGACTTCTAACACAATTCAGTTTACTGAGGAAAGATACAAAATTCACATTCACAACATCTCTCAGACTGTGTCTGAGGAAAAAAAAAAAAACCATGAAAAAAAAAATCCCAACCAAAACCAAGACACCAACCTCCTCCTCTTCCCCTTAAAAACTCTAATACTCATATAGCATTCTGGGACTGATTGTTTGCAGCCTGAAGTTCAAGAATTACTCTGCCTTAAGGCTAACAATGAACACAATCTTCACTAATACAGCAAATACCTTTTGTGCTCTGGGCAGCCCAAAGGCTGCACAAACACAGTCAGTATATTCCTGAATCTGAACTAGCAGTGTTCCAATCCTGCTCCTCACTGAGTTTTAATAGCTTGGTTTTCGCTGTGCCTAAAACATTCCTAAAGCATTCCTGCTCAGCTCAGAACACCAGCAGAGTTCAGCTAAATACATCTGCAAAAGAATCTCAAAGAGGCGTTAAGTGTATTCAAATGTTGGTCATCACTTCATGATGAAGTGTTAGAAATAAATATTTTAATCCGAGAAAAAAAAATGCAGAAGTAGAACTCATCTTCCTAATTACATATTACTGACCAATGAATAGTATTAGTCACTAACAGTGCTAGTTTCTTCAAAGCAGAGCAAACAAGTAGAAATACCACAAGCACTGAACTGTTACTGTATTCTTTCCCACTAGGACGTCAGGTTATGGTAAAAAAAACCAACCAAAACTTCACAAGGGTAGGGAATTCCATGTTCATTCTTAAGTATTAATTCAATTAGCAATATGCCTGTGTTGCCATCACATCAAACTCCAGGACTGCACACAAAGAAATACTTCACTAAGTTCCAGCATTAATTTAGATGAAAAACTACTTGCAATTTAACGGTGATAGAAAATACCTCATGGGACACCTCCTGCCACAGCAACAATGTAGCCCATTCTCACCAAAATTTCACAGTCTTCTTAAAATCTTTCTATGTTGTTTTGAGGGGTTTTTTTTTCACCTGAGGTGACATGCAGCAGTAGCATAGTGTGACAGAGTTGACATATAACCAATCGGTGCCACATAATTCATCTCCCTAGACAGGTTTTTATCAACATTTAAATGCATCATGTCATTCTCATGCATTTGTATGCCTGTGCAGCAGCTCAGTGTGAGCTGGTTATTCCCAAGCTGACAGAAAAAGGCACATATCTTTCAGACTTAATATGGAAAGATCTACACAGACAAAAGTTAAAGAAAGGTCCCTTCAAGGTAATACCCATTTCCTTCTTGTTTCCTAACACACAACTAAATATTCTTGTCTTAGTATCATCTTAATAGCAAACAACCCATACTGTTCTTGGTTTATATGCTTCTGGTTTGTCGTACTTTCACTGTTTGCATCGTTTCTTTCTAGACCACAATCAACCAACTGCTTTAGTCACCATTAAAATAAAAGCACCAATTTCAAAGTTGCGTCTGAAAAACGAATAGTTTATATTCAGTTACCTCGTTGCATGTGAGAATACTTCAGCGGAACTTGGATTAACGCTGAAGGATCTGGAATAAAGAGTTTGACAGTCAGACTTCTTCTCATTTGCTTTTATTAAGTACTTAGTAGATCACTGAAACATGTTACAGAATTGAACAGTTATCTTCATTTTGCACTTTAATGTAGGCTCAATATTCCATCTCGACACATTTTTCTTTTGTAACTTAACTGCTCCAAGTCTCCCACTCCGCTCCCCTCCCCACAACACACCATACCAAAAGCATAAATGTCACAGAAACCTAGAATATTCCATTCTTATTTCATTTTTAAGTGTTTTTCACACTGGCTACTTATTTTAAATATTCAGTGTTGTGCACAACAATCAATCAATCTGTGTTACAGGTATACCCAACAAAAGCTTCTGGTCCAAATGTTCAAAGCCTAAACACAGTCCCAGATACAATTAACATAGTCATTAAACTACATCTTCTTTTATATAGGGTTCTGTATATATTCTTAATCACTCAGAGCTTCAGAGTGGATTTTCAAATGCATACTTCCACTCCCTTTGGAACTTTTTCCTTACCCCCCTCCCTCAAATCCACAGACACACACAAATCAGCATGTTTTAATGATGTTTTCAATATTTTGTAAGTCACAGCATTCAAGATTAAAAGAAGGTAATACACTAATACTCATTTGCTAGAAAAAGTAAAAGTTTGAGTTAAATTATATATATATTTACACATGTAATTCCTAATTCTGAAGTAAAGAAGTTTTCCACAGTCATGGCAAACACAACATGATGCATACTAATTTTTTTCCTCTTTCTGCATAAGACAGGCAGTTAAGAGACAGGTATCAAAGCTGTAAATCAAACAAACTCTGCAATATTAACGTAAGGGAGGGATATGGGAAAGCATATCTCCCTTGATTTTTTAAATTATGCCTCTTTTTCAGTTAAAAGCTTCAAAGTCTCTGGTAGCAAGAACAAAAGAAGATCCCCAGGCATCCTGCAAGTACAACAATTACTTAATTTCAGAGTTGTTCAGTTAGTGTCTGAAGCTAAAGCTAAGATTCCAGGTCCAGCATGTGCAGACAACATGGCCAAATGCTAAATAACACAAATAGGCATCTGTGAAATAGTGCTTTGTTTTGTTCACTTCTAGGAACAAACTGAAGTTACAGAAAATTGCACCTGAAACAGTCCACAGCACATTCTGCCTTAACATGGTTAGAGTTTACAAATATGGTCAAGCTAAAAATCAAGTTGTAGCTGCTGCTATCACCAAAGGTAGCAGACTGGGGGG
>VZRM01006003.1:1090000-1101330 GCA_013397955.1 Grantiella picta
TAAGAGTTTCTTTGTTAAAAAAAAAAAAAAAAGTTTAAGTAAATACCATTGCTGTCTGCAATTTTGATCTTGAAGACTCCCATTCAGCAACAGCAGGTTTCCAAGCTAACATTTAATTTGTGCTTACTAGCCACATGGCTTTGTAATGTTATCAACAATATAAGTTATATTTCTTAAGCGTGCAAAAACTAAACCAAAACAATATCTTCCCTAAAGCATATCAGACTGATCAATGAGCTGAAAACCAGCTGGTTTGCCAGGCTCAAAGAGAAACAATCAACAGAGAAGCCTCCTGGTGTTCAGTAAGCAGCGGAGTCCCCCAAAGAGTGACTCCAGGGCCTACAACAATGTATACCCAACGAGGTTACTGGTGTTGGTATTCATAGAAAACCCTCAGAAAATTCACGGGCAATGGTAATTTAGGGCATACGACCAATGCCACAGCTTCACCTGAGCATGACGTTGGGAACACTAAGGCAAAAACCCCACACTAAGATACTGCACAGGCAGCTTACTGCAGAGTATCTTATCCCCCATTATCTGGGACTTGTGAGGATGACTACTACCATCCTTGTTCAGTTCAACTGGGATGTGAAGAGAGCAGGGAGGGTCCAGCAAAATGGCCAAAGACAAACGGCCCAGGACAAATAATTTCTGAGAACAGATCTAGGAGCCGGACTTGTTTAGTCCGGTGGACACTAAGAGGAGATACAATAGCATGGATACCTAATCAGCAGCTACAAAATGTCCAGCCTTGTGGCAGTGTGACAAAAGCATTAAAAAGTAGCAGCCAGAAATAGTTGCTCCGGGGGGCAAAGATTAGACATTAGGATAAAATTCCTCTTTAAACAGAGGAACAATTATAGACTGATTAAACACAGGTAGCAGACTCTCTGCCTGTAGAGATGTTCAAGGATTCAGCAAGCAAGTGATGATCCAGCACTGGCAGTAGTTCTGCTTCAATCAGGAAGTTAGGAAATCACCTCATCAGTCTCAGGAAATCCCTTCCAACTTACTATTTTATTTAGTAAGAGCTATTTTCCAAATACTAGCTACCCACATGAACAAACAAACAAAAACCCCTTTCCTTTCAATATTCAATTACAGAGTGCTGAACACATAAAAGGTAGACAACAAAGACACATCTGTATGTGTACTTGTAATGCACAGACATGTTTCAAAACAAATGGGCAGTTTCAGACACTGTCAATTCAGCTACTCAGCAGCAACAAGGATGTCCCAAGCTCAGCACGGCAGATTCCCTTTTGAATACAAAAAGGAAAGCGCACAAAGATGCAAGATTCCATCCTGTAGAGGAACCCCCCATGAGAAAGGCAGTAAGGGTATTGAAGTAGTGTTCAATCTCACACTTCAATTATTATGGCTTCTGAAAAATTTTCTTTTCCAGTCTTTATGTCAGAAAAGAACTTCCAGGTTTTTCTTTGAAGACTTAGCAGTAGTTATACACCCAAAAACCACATTCTTATCCACGTTTAACATACACTGAGCATGGAGGAATATGTTAAAACACAGCAATTTCTTGTAACTTTAAGCTGAAATGCTGATCAGGATACTGGTAAGGCTGCCATTGGTGAACACAAGGCAGAATACATGACATTTGTGCTTTCGCTGGAGGAAGAACTTGTTGTCAGTGCTGCTTAATAACTGCAGCTTATCTTCAGACTGGATTCCCCTCCTTGACTCCATGTTTTAAGAACAACCATAATGAAGCTTTCTTTACTCATGGTGCTATTCACAGGTTTTAAACTGAAGTATGTAGATGCAGATTAGCAGATCCAGTAGCTAAGAACATACATTAGTAACATCCCTTATTACACTTTTCATTTCTATTGCTGTTAGAGCAGTACTACAAGCTACCTCTGCATCATACTGTAACGCAAGAAAAATTCCACAGGCTGTGCAAAAAAAATTAATTAATCCATTCCTCTTTGTGCCATTTCATTTCCCCAATAAAGCTAGACAGTCCATAAAGGGCTTTAACAGAGCTCATACTCTAGATTATGCCTCTTGCCTGACCTGACTAATGGTAGAAAACATTTTGCTATTGCCCAGTAAATGTTTGCCTAATGTATATATTGGCATTGCCCCATCATTTAATGCCTCTTGCTCAAAGCAAAAGCCTTCACAACTTTTCTAATTTGGCCAATAGGTCCCAGGGTAAAAAAAGCAATGTTCAGTCTCCTCCCCTCCTTATCCCTGAACACAAGGGCAACAGCCTTAAAAAGAGCTGAAAGAAGTACTCCATCTGTCCAATTATATCACTGTACAAAGGAACCACATGACTGTAATTTATATACCCAGCTGAGTTTTGATTTCACTCTCTTAATGAAGTGTCAGAACTTCAGCACATTCTATTTCCACATTTTCCATTATGCTGCTCTCCTCTGAATGCTGAAGAGGGAAAAAAACCCCAACCCAAAACAACCCAAGATATACAATTCTGTCATTACCACAAAAATAGCTTGTGGATAGTTTTGCCATATGGAAACTCACATGGTAAGTAAATGCCTTTCTTACAGGAAGTGGAACTCCTCCAAAAACAAACATCTAGAATCAGATATATTTCCTCACTTAATTGACTTCAAAGCCAACATGATTGTAGTCACATAGGTTACATACCCTCACCACTTCTGGACTGTCAGGTAATTTTTGATGCATTCAGAAAGGATACATGGCACATCCCATTTGAAAACACTAAGAATCCAAATGATTTGTCTTTTTGAATTTTGGTTTACAAATGGCAGCAGCATTGGAGGTGCTCTCCCTACTGATAAAATAATTTTTTTTAATTCTGTAGCAAGGAAGAAAATGCAGCTGTTGATGTAAAACATTCTAAACATGTCAAACCTCATCCTCTGAAGTACCTGTTCCTTTTTAGACAGTGTGCATTTCAGATACTTGTCAGGTATTTTCCCGAATGATTTTCAAGAAAACTCATCCTTCACGTTGACATTTTTTCCCTGGTTCTTTGAACTCCAGGTCTGTGAACATGCTGTCACATTTCAATCTCACTGGAATATTTGATAGCATAAACATTAGAACAAGACTGCAGATCCAGCAGCAATAACAAAAATGTCTCATTAATTTATATACTGAAATAAAATTAGATTCGTACTTTATGTAGAGCACCTAATTTAAGAATACCCGTACTTTCCATGCTCATTCACAAAATTTTACAACTGAACTGCAAAAATGCAGTATAATTTTTGTTCACAATTACTTCATATGTCTACAAAGAGTAGAAAAAAACTCCAGCTATTTAAAATGAAAAAATAAAGGCTAGATGAATTCATAATTTATTCTTTTATATCAGTGACAGAGCACAATTAACTTACTGGATCTGCTAGACCTTGAAGGAAAATTATTTATATAACTGGTAACATGTCCATGGGAGAGTTCAAGAAGTTCTGCATACATATTGACTATATAATTCTGCATTGCAGTTCCCAACACCATTGAAAAGTTACTTAAGCAAAAAACTTTTCTACTTGTGAAAAAAACCAAAGTAGCACAACTGAAACATACAAACAGATTTCATGAGGCCAAATTTCAGCCTCTTTGGACAAATAAACCCGACCAGTGGCTTGCAAGTTGAGCTCCCACATCTTGATCTTCAGTGAAGCAGAATGCAACACTGACAGAGTAGGATAAAGGAGACATCAGTAGTATTAAAAACAACTTTTGATTAGAAGTTTCTGACTGCTTCAAAATGATTGCTGAGGCAGAGAACTTTCTGGACAAAAGTACATCTTGCAATGCTTCTGACATGTGGTACCCTGTGATGTTGGGACTCCTCCAGAAGTTAGAGCTAACCTGCTTACCAAAGCTCCTAGATTCTTCACTTTAATAATCAGATATTTTGTCTCCTTGTTCTCCAGGTTACATCCCAGTTGAAAATATTCCAAGTCATGGCATTCCAAAGATACAGTATTTGTAGTGTGCACACATTCTTAACCCAAATTCTCCATGGAACACTGAGTCTGTAGTACATACAGTACTGTTTTCTAAAGCCATAGCTCTTTGCAACAGGCTCCTGCACTGCACCACTCTTCTCCCAGTCTTGCTGCCACAACTTCTGTCCTCTTATTCAAGTCACACTTTCTGCCAGACGCATCCCACACATTATTGCTCCAAAACCAGATTTTATGATGCTGAAAAAACCTCTCCACTTAATGAGCATTACTTTTAATGATCATTTCTGACAAGAAATTCCACGAAAAGCCCTTGACCAGAGCCACACAAATCTATTCTTGTTGCTGAGGTGTAAATACAATTTTGTAGAGCTTGAATCCATTGGGCTTTGAGAAAACTTGTAAGTTTTCACAACTTTTCAAATTCTGTCAGAGACCTTCATTACCATGTAGCAGCCATGGCTGCTGAGGTGAAACCTTGTAATTGTTCCCACACTTGAATGACAAGTCTTGCACTAATTCCCTTCTCAGCACAAAACCACGAGAGCAGCTAATGAAGCCCAGTCTCTTAGAAAAGGGCCTCTGACCAGTGTTTTCCCAGATCTTTCTTGTGTGCTGATTCTTCAGGGTCCAGTAAGGGGTGAGCTCAGCCTGCAGCACTTCCCTCAGTACAGGACTGACACCATCACTCTTCCTTGTGCAGATGTGTATTTTCACGCACCCTTGATCAACTTGGTTCAAAAAGGATGTAAGTTTCAAAAGACACTGGGGAACAGATGATAAAGGTAGAATGTAAGCCCTGTTTCTAGGGAGAACAGGCTAAGAAGATAAAGTAGAAGTGAAAGGCTTGTTTCTTGTGATGACTGACTGTATAACCATTTTGGTTTTTATTAATCTCATTGATTTTTATCAGTATTCCCATTTCTGTTTATGCCTCTGCTTCCTGTATGTCATCATAAGTAGCTTTACAACAAGATTTTCATTTCCACTGTGACCTAGGTATATGTCACATTCTCAACCTCTCACCATAACTTTTACTTCCACTGACATATGACAGTCTGGATTCACATTCTTAGCTTCTCGGGGAAAAGACACCCAAACAACTGAATTAACCTTGAATACCTCTTTGCTACTCCAAGGCCATTACAATAAAGAGAAGCAGAACATTCCTGCGATGCAGCCAAGCAGCTCCAGCACTGGTAAAGTTCCATCTGCAAGGGTGCTGTGTTAGCTTGCTGATTCAGCTTCTTAGTATTCTGCCTGAAACTTAGCAGTGAGTGCATCAACTACAGAAAAGTGGGAGACAGTTTAGCCTGGGAAGATGAGAAACTAAAACACTGACACACATCCCTCCACTAGAGAGATATATAAATATTTGTATATGAAAAGGCATAATTAAGGTTTCATACTCTAAAACAATTCTTTGCTCAGCAGTTCGTTAGACAGTACTCTGAGAAGAACATTCAGCATATAAAGAGAAACACGGTTGCAGACATATAAATCAGCAAATGCAAATATCTGAACTATCAGAAAAGCAACAAACATTAAATCCCCAAGCAATATCTATCCTAGGAGGCTGGAAGAAAAAAGTATTATACTTACAGAGAGTCTTGCGTCTCAGGGCATTCTCTTTCTTTAATTATGAAGATGCAAGTCATCCCAAAATAAAACAAGAAAAAGAAATTAATGTCCTGCATCATTCGAAGAAAAAACCCAGTACTTCCTGAGAAGCCTTTGCAGATGAATTTCATTACAGGCCAAAGTTTCCACTGTCAAATAGGAAAAATTAGAGCCTTTCTGATTTTCTGCAAAAGCTGGAAGTACTGACAAAGCTGTAGTTACAGTTAACACAAGGTTACTTTCAAGAAAGCCCTGTTATTTAATGAAGTTTTAAGAGATGATTATGGTTTGAAATGCAACATCTGAAGGATGCCATGAAAACCTCAAGTTCTGCATGATTACAGCTCCTAAGTTTTCTGAAGATGTAGTTACAACAACAACAACGAGAAAAAAAATCTCACCCCAAAAGGAAAAACAAACTAAATAAGAGTAGTTCCCCCACCATTTTGAGGGGATTTGGTTAAACCTTAAGGCTAGCCAAGCCTCATGAAAGATCATTCATATCATGAAGAACAGGAAAAGTGTCTTTCACTGGCTGAATCCAGAATTGATGGTTGCTTTTTGGCAGAATCTAAAGAAAAGAGGAACTTAAATTTCCATTTAATAGCTAAAGCAGTCCTGACTCATTTTGAGAATTTTCTGGCAAGTACACACAAACTTGTCATTCACAAGAATGAAACATTAAGTGTGATCATTCTGCCAGTAGAGCAGCTGTCTGTCCAGAGCAGTCCATGGAGTTAAGTGCTGTATTTTCAGTATTCAGCGGCATGGAAGAGATGTGGGTGTGACAATTCAATAGGAAGCGAGACTGATACAATATGTAATTGTTTGAGAAGCCAAGCAGCTGTCCTTTCAAGGCAGTTACAAGATAAAGAAGTTACCTAAATCCCAGTATTGCCCGTGGATGGTGTTTTAGAAACTCAGCAGCATTTCATAAGCTTCGAAATACAGACACAGTGTTCCTTGCAGTTACACTGTTCCAAGTGCTTTTGTTTCTCATTCTCCAGTTTTACAACAAACAGCTACTAATACCAAGTTTTTCAGACAAGTGCAGAAAACATTAGCAACTGTGAGTTGCTGCTCAAAGAGAATTTCCTCCTGACTATTTTCAGACAATCAACTTTTACTACACCTGGGTTAGTGCTTTTGTTAATATTAGAAATGGAGTTTCCAACTGAAGCTAAGGGGTCCATTTTACTTGTGATCTCTGTCACTAGGTCAGGAATAAAGATTCTCACACATTAGGTAAGAAACTTATTCTCTGTTCTGGTTCAGGGATCGCAGCAGCTGTTTTTGAGCTAAGACTATGAAAAGTTAGAGTAACTTTTAAGCAAAGTGTCTAACTTTGAGAAGCCAAAACTCAAAAACTACTGGTTTAAAGGGTTCAAACCTTCCACGCACACTAATCTGTACAAGTTACTGCACAAAGTAGGTGTCCACACAATTCAAGTCCACAGGTTATCTAACAGAACAGCTTCAAGTGCATAGTTAAGTATTGCATGAATATAATTTAGTTTTTCTTAAAAACATATAATCTTAAAATATATCAGTTAGATATACAAGGATATGCATGGAAAATCTGGTTATTTTAATTCTTCAAGCTCATGATAAGCAAATCAACCTTCGGGGTTTTGTTTGTCTTCTGTTTGTTTTTTCCCCCTCAAAGGAAAGCTCCTCAATTTAAGTTTTTCTGGATCATGAAGATATGCTACAGAACACAACAGCATGCTTTCTGAGACCAAGTATAAACAATCCAACAGCAAGGTAATTCTCCTGTAACTAGCTTTGTTAGTATTCTGAGTATCAACACAAAAATGTCTGACTGAAATGCTTACACAGCAATGGTTGATTTTACTGCACAAGAAAGGACAGAAAAGTTGCCTGTACATCAGGTATTTCAACCACAGGGGTTCTGATGCACGACAGTCAGGGGTAAGAGGTAGAAGAAATGAGAATACTGAAATGGTGGAGACAAAGACTGACGGCTCTCTTCAGAGATTTGAACATTCCTTGTTTCTAATGAGCCTCTACAGTCTTGAATACAGATTTTTTTTCCTTTGGGGACATGGAGGGCATTTCTACCTATCTAACTCCAGATTTGAAGGGAGGGCAAGGAACCTTGAATCTTTGATAGAACCAGAACAATCTTCATCTGTGCTCCAAATACAGTTCACAAAACAGGCAACTCTCTTCCACTGATGCCATACCTGCAAAGCGCTGTTAAAAACACAAGGAAAAAAGATGCTCCACTCTAGGATTTCCTTTCTAGCAAATGGAGCTATAAAACTAATACATATTTACAAAAACAGAATAAATTATACCACATACCACCATATTTCAGGTATATTTTATTTGGGGATGCTGTCCCAAAAAGCCTAGATTCTTACTCAGTTGTGGAAAAAAAGAAGAAAGGCCAAACAAACTCACCTTTCATGCATTGTAGCCCCCATTACTCTCACAGGCTTGGTTCAATGAAAAGGATTAGTGAATTTATATAAACATTGCTTTCTAAACATTTTAACATAATGGCTAGAAGTTAAATTCATCTGTTTTTCAAAGTATCCAATACCAGCCAATTCCAATTTTCAGAGCCACGAATTATATGCACATCTATCAATATTTTGGCTAAGTCACCGTCCATAACTCCCCATCCCATTAGTACCTGCTCTGCAATGAAACCACAAACCCCATCATTATGCAACTATACAGAGGTCACATGGCACTCAGTGCACAAGATACACGCAGCCTTGTACTGTGACTATCCCAGCCCTGCAATCTTCTGGCCATCAGCACCTTTTTGACAAGGGTTTGGCCTTGTGAACTAACAGCACCACAAAAAAACAGAGGTGAAACAAAGGTATGCAGGAACAATCTAGATAAATATCTTATGCACCTATTCAAAATCAAGGATAACCAAACTACCCAGGTGGGGAAAAAAAAATTATAAAATAGCCATATACACTGAAAGTCAACTGAAGTATTTCTACAAATCTGTCAGACAGACAAGCTTTATTACTGCAGCTATTCAAAATAGCTATAGGAAATGTAGGCCAATGAAATGAGAATCATTTCACATATACAGCACGTGTTTACATTTGTTTCTTGGAATTTTCCTCGTGACTGTCCTCCTGATGAAGGGCTTTTTCTCGCATTTTTCAAACACCTTCTAGTGGCAGACAAGCACAGAGTATCTTTAACAATGTCATTTTAAAAACAAATGGGCAACTGGTTAAGAAAAAAGCAATCTGACAAAAGTAATAAAAAAATGGCTAATGGGTTGGTCAGGCCAGAATTGTGATTTAGGAAAAGAACTACTGCCTTCTGTTCATTTTATTATGTTGTCATGACATCCTTTGGTATTATTTTGAACAGGAACTCCTCCAATAAGGAACAAACTAAGAGCTATTCACTAAAGAAACACAGGCTCAGGACTTTCATAGTTATTCCAAACCTAGTGGTACAAATCCCCAAAATCACTCTGCAAGTTCTGATCTTTTTCCAGGAAAACACACAATAGATTTCGTAATTCAAAGAAAGAAATTTGAGATAACTGAAAAGAATGATGACATAAGCTTGGAGAGTTATTCCTGCAGAAATGCAGCCATGTGACTGACCATGACTTCACACACCAGCACTTTCATTTCACATCTCACAAATATCCAGTTTTCAAACTGCCCTACTCTTGTTCACTATCACTTCACAGATCTTCATTGACACAAGAAACTGACAGGTGTAGCCTAGCATATTTCCAAGAGTGAAACAGAAGGAATATATGCAGATTTTCTAAGAAAATAAGCGCTAGTTTTTTGACTTTTTAAAGGGGAAACCAGCAATAATTAGATTGCTAAGAAGTTTAGCTAAGGAACAAAAAAGAAACAACCACAAAAGCAAAGGAATTCTTTGCATCAGCAGGAACATTTGGCAGGACATGAAAAATACTACTGTACACTTCTACCGGAGCAACAGAGAACAAGAAGACTCCATCCTGGGAGGAAAAAAAAAGGGTTTGGAGAAAGTAGAGCCACTGACTCAAATAAGAATCAATGCTATTAAACTAATCAGCAAACAGGTAACAAAATACCTTTAATGTCTCTCAACAGCAAAGTGGTGGGGAGATACCCCTTAACTCCAAAAAAAAAGAACTGGGCTCACTGAGAAAGGAAGCATTGCTGTTAGTCTCTAACATTCAAGCAAGAATAAAATGTCACTAAGAAAACATCAGAGCAGTCACTTCAGTGCCACAGCAATACAATCTGACGGCAGCAGAGGAATACAGACAACTGAGTTATGTCTCACCTACTGACTGAGAATGTAGTGGAATTTTAAACAGAAAACCATCACCAGCCAACTAACAGCCAAGGATTCAGTCACACAACACTTGTAAAAACCTCATCTCCAAATACACCCTCACAACAGGTTATCTAATTCCATTCATTTACTTGTTTTGTGCTTAAACAGGGAGTTGTTATTCAGAAGCTTCAAACCAACAGAAGTGTCAGAGATCTAGTTAAGTCTATGTCACTCCTCCAGGAATCAGAACTTGTGTTACTATCAAAGCAGAGAGTAAGCTTGTTTTATTTAAAGTACAAGTGAGTTATGCAGACTAGCAAGACAAAACAACATTCTGAAAACAGAATGTTTAATTCTTTCACCACCGGTGGCTCCCATGTAATTCAAATGTTAATTTGACAATTAACACACGTTTACCTTTAGGTATGGTCAATGTTTTAAGTTACATCTCTACAAAGCAGAGTTGTGAGCTTCCCACCTCATCTTTTTCTTGGAATATTTCAAGTAAATTACTGTTAAAAATCTACCAATAAGCTAGCTAAGCACTTGAAGCCATGTGAAATCAAGTACTGAACTTGCAGGAGTCCCAGATTTATAATTCAATCTGCATATACATTTAATATGGAAAAAGTTTACCTTTCTATGTTTTGCACCACGATAGTGTGACTGAAGACTTACAGCACACATACACGAAATTTTACAAATCTGAAAGAGAGAAATTGAAAGCACATCTTCAGTTATTCTATGAATATTCTGCCGTTGGTGGACTATATATATGAAATACATCTGTTCCTACAGTGTAATCGTGTAATTCTCAAGGTCTCCTTTGGCTCAAAGAGTAGTCTCAGTCTGCACGACTTTTAGGAGATCAGCGTGGCACTAAAATGACCAGAAATAGTATGCAATCCTGTTCAAACGATACTTGAACACGTGTTTAAATAAATTACGTGACGATAAGTTTTTAAGAGCCTCCCCCTTCTCTGCTATTAGCACTTTCTGAATTCTTAGATTTCTAAACTTCTCCAAACTGGAAAGCCAGCAAAAAGGGATGATCGTACAGTGACTAGAAGGGCAAAATTATGCCCTGGAATAACTGGAACTCCATTCATTGTTCATTCACAGCTACATTAAAGGGATCAGAAGAACAATGGAAGAAGGCAGGTGAATTTCATTAAAATCCCCAGACACGCATACACCATTGCAATAATTAACAAAAGACAATGAAGATGTACAAGTATTTCTGACTACCTTCAGCTTTTAATAAACAACGACCAATGCACGCTAATATTGTCTGTTCCCTTGACATACCGTCGCAGAATTTGAATGCGCCAGAAGAACATGCAGTGCTGGAACGATACGGAACTGACCAATTTAACACGCTCTGACCCGGAGCTGCAGCGTTTAGAGATAAACGAGCCCTCACGGCCGATTATCAGAAACACTCAGCAGAGACTGGAAAGGCTGCAATTACGAACGGCACCCGCGGCT
>VZRM01006003.1:1102061-1193428 GCA_013397955.1 Grantiella picta
CAGGCCGCGGCCCCGCGACAGGCCACGCCCCCACCCCGGCCTGATCCCCCTGGACCAAGGGAGGAAATGGGGAGCGGCGCAGGCTGTGAGGGAGGATGCCGTCAGGCTAGGGTGGATGCTGGGACCACTTTTGGGTGGATACCGGGGCCACTTCAGGAGGGGTCCCGGGAGGAGCACAAGGACAGGATGCTGGGACCAACTGAAGAGGGATACTGGGACCTGTTGAGGCCAAAAGAAGATACTGCGACCAGTTCAGACCCCTGGACCAGTTTGGGATGGATGCTAGGAGCAGTTCAGGCTAGGGTGAATGCTGGCACCAGCTTAAGGTGGATACTGGGGCCAGTCCAGAGCAGCTACTGGCAGGGGCCCAGGGTGCACTGGTGCTGGAACAAGTCCAGAGGGAAAACTGGGACCATTTGAGGCCGAGGAGTGCTGGGCCCACTGTGAGGAGGTTACTGGGTTTAGTACTGGAAATAGGCAAGAAACACACGAAGCAGCAGCAGCTTTAATTTAAATGCAAACATTTTATTTTAAAATGTCTCAGCTTTGAGCTTCTGGCTGGTAATAAATGTAAAATATAATTTAAGAAGTACGCTTGAAAGTTCCTTCTAAAAGCAGGCTGAGGAGACAGTACAAAACACAACAGAAAGGTGCGCTGGGTTTAAACAGCATGCCAGAACGTCAAATCCACAGGTCACTGCCTGGTTTGAATCAGCCACAGTATATTTTATAGGTACATTGGCGATACACCGTGACACCTATGATACTCCTATACATGAAGCAGCACAGCCAGTGGTGCTGGTTGGGTTACACATCCCAAAAGGTGATCCCCCAGGGTTGGCTTCCCCAGGGCTGGAGCTGTGCCTGCCTGCTGCTTCAGCTCTCCAGGTGGGCAGCATCCATGCCCCAGTCACATGCTGCAATGCAGGCATTTTTTGCATCACCTAGCACATTTTCAAATAGTGCTGGGGTGGTTGTGGTGTTCTCTTCGGAAATACACACTCCCAAAAAGAAAAGTTCTGGGGATCATGGAGCGCCAGATAGGCCAAAACTGTTGCTAGAACTCCATGCACCTGTTTGTTAATCATAGAACCATAGAATGGTTCAGGTTGGAAGGGATCTTTAAGAATACCCAACTCCAACCCCCTGCCATGGCAGGGACACCTTCCACTAGACCAGATTGCTCAGTTAGTCTTGTCCTCCACTGTGTTTCTTCAGGAGAAGCAGGAATGGCATTTTGATTATTAGTAGAGTTTAATGGCAGATTATACCCCTTTGGTGATTATATTATTGGTACTCATATTTTTCATGGGCATTTCCGCAACAGAGTCTTTTATGTGGAATCACATTAAAATGCTTGATCATTATTTGTGGTTCTAATCTCAAAATCTAAAATGGGCTAACAAAACACTGCATTGTACTTATCATGTAATGCTTCTTTACTCGTCTTTATTAAAAAAATTAAAAAGTAAAAGTGCAATTGCACAGTGAAAGAATAAACATGTAAAAAAAATGGGGGAAGCAAAAAAGGAGAAAATTAGTTTCTTGATTTTTGAAAGAGGCTGTGTCTAAAGAAAAAAGGATTTGGCATTATATATATACTTGCAGCACTAAACTGTTGGTGGTAGCTAGGGGTTTATTGGCATTACAGCCTCCTGAAGAGAGGATGCTTCACCAGGAGAGTGACATATTTTCTGGTTTAGGGGTACAGCTGTTACTAGTGAGTACTTCTGTCTCATTAAGGAGGGCAGGGAGAAATGGGGGGATTGCACTTCTGCCTAACACTGTTCTTTTGGCAAAACTTTTGAAGTATGCCTGAAGTGGAAATAAAGCTACAGACACAGAAAATACAAAGGGTGGAGACCAAAATGTACCATCCTATGCAATCAAAAAGGTGGAAAAGCTAGAGGAGGAAAAGGGAATTGCCTTTAAGGAAGAAAATGTTCTTTGGTTTTGTTAAGAAGGCATTCAGGCAGGAGGGGGTGTGAGGAAGGACCCTTTCAGAAGAGGGAAGTTTGTTGACCATGCAGAGGAAGAATCTTAGTGATGATAAGAGTAGAGACAAAACTGAATACTCCTATTGAGAGTACTGAGATAACTTTTGCGGTTTTGAAGTTCTTTCTAGAAAGACAAAATTAGAAAATAAAAAAAACATGCAATAGTTGATGCTTGCTTCTCCTTATTTCACATTATAAATGGACACAGTGAGGATACACGTGGTCCAAAAGATTAAAAAAAAAGAAAGAAAAAAAAATTTTTTTAAAAAGGAGATTCACAAGGGAGAGCTGACACCCTCCTGTGGTGCAAAATAAGGAGATCTAGACCAGAACGTCACCTGATTTTTTTAACACAACCTTTTAATTGCTTAAATACAATTAATAGGACTAGGCAAGCAGCTGATGTTCTCTCTATTGCCTTCTTCCACATCTTTGTATACCATAATTCTACTAGTACAAATGTGAAACTGGAGCTGTCCCTGGAGCCTGGCTGCATCAGGGAAATCCTGAAAAATTTCAGACTCCATAGTTAGAGCATCAGCTGCACAATTAACGGCAGCAAGAGAGTTGATGCACACACTGAATTTGCCAGAGTTTGGAAGACTAGCCCCAAGAAAGGAACAGGAGCACTTCATGCCTCCTAGAATGATGTTTTCTGTCTGATTTAGAAATGCAATTTAGCACTGAAATGCCTCAATCCTTGTTTTCAAGAAAGTATTTTTGACCCGAAAAGTCACAAAATCAGTTCTACAAGAGAAAAAAAAGAAAAACATGACATTATTTCAGACCACAGGATTTTTAACAGTGGATGAAGAATCAATGCTCTAGTCACAGAATAATTACACCTTCATGTAAATGTATATTTTCTATCCCCAAAATTTGTCCTAATAATTATTTTCATTTTCCTTCTATACTTCCACTCAAAAAATGTCTTTGCCCAAGCACAAGAAAATTCTTGGATCTCCAGATGTTTGGGGTTGATTTCTGTAAAAGCTCTCTGTGAGTTTAGAATATATTTCAGCCTGTCGCTGATGATTTTGTTCCGAGGCATTTCTGATAGCACAATAGGGAAATGTATTCATAGTGACAAGAACACACCACATGTCACTGAAACGTGACAAAGATCTGTTTGTCAGGGTGGTAATGCCTATGAACACAAGCTACCTGGTGCATCCCTCATGTATGGATCTCCTTTGCCTGGATAAAAGCCTTGTGACTACATCCTGAGCATGGCCCCCTGCACAATCTCTTGCTCACTACATGTTACAGACGCCTGTTTCAGTTGAGACTCACAATTTCACAAAGGACTTGGCAAGATTTAAAAGAAGAAACTCCAGGAAAAGATACACCTGTTCTAGTGAGAAATTTTCCACAGTCTAGGTTTATGATTTTTGTCTCAGTATGATCAGAAAAGTATTTCCATTTTGAATGTTTACACTCTGAGAGAGTAGAGAGAAAGAGAGAAAATGAGCAGATAGAGAAGATAAGAAAAATAGAACACTTCCATACCCCTGTCATTCTGAGGTTGGCTTTCTTGGTTATGTGACACTCAAACAAAAGAAAATTAGTATGTTACATTTTTTACCACTACCTAAGGCAATATATGCATTCGTAGGTAGGGGAAATGTTGTCTTTTAACTATTTTAATTAAAACGTAACACCTTGTTAAGACAAAATAATGGCTTTTCTGGAATTACTAGAGTGGGTGAGGCTGTCCTATTTAAGTTCCATTATGGCTTCAATGCCAAGAGCTAAGGAAAGCTTCTAGGGAGCAGAAGCTGATCTTATGCCACAGAATATTCCTTGCCTCAGGCTTGTTGTCTCCTGAGTATTTTAAGCACTAGGAATTTCCAGAAGAATTGCACATGCCCTGTCGATCTCAATACCATATCAAAGGATCAGCACCTAAAGTCTTACTGACCTTGCTAATGCTCAAATATCAGACTTCTCTATAAGATCCAGGGCAGAATTAGATGTAAGGACACATGACTGTGTTCCCATAAAGGGTGGGTGAACCACAGACTTAGCATCACCATGTTAAAATCAAAGAGTAGGAAGTTAGTCTTTCCTACAGTGAATTTAGGTACACTCCCTTAATCTTTCATTTCCCATGTTAAATATCTGAACTGAGGACAACTGAAATAAGATTACCACTTGCACAGTGCTGCCCTCACTCAGAATTTTTGAAACAAAGCTTTACTTTGGTATCCAAAGACTTTAAAATCAATGTAAATTATTTATAGTGTTACCTACAGTGGAGGTCTGCCCCAGTTTCAGTCACTATGTAAGTTCAGGAAAATCCACTCTTTGCTGTTCGAGCTTACCCCTAGCTCAAATCATGTTGTTTCTCAGTAAAAATAGTAGCTTTCAACAGTGTCGTAGTAGCATTTGCATGGTGGTCAGCAGCTGTCCACTGAGAGCTGAAATCAGGTCACATTCTCAGTAAAGTCAAACCTTGATCAGTAGGTTTAGCATTGATAAAAGTCTCTGCTCTCTGTGGACAAAGTAACATCCCAGGGTGAGACACCTTCTCACAGCTTTTAGAACTGCTCACCTTCCATACCAAAAATACCCTCACCAAAGATCAGGGAATTCATGAGTTCATTCTGTCTCAACCTCTGGAGAATTTATGGCTGAGAAAATTTGAATGCTATTATCAGTCAGGCATTTCTTTCAGCCTGAATGCTCCAAGTTCCTGTTAGGCAACCATTTGACTAGGCATTTCTTCTACAAGAATAATCTTTTTTTTAATTGTTGCTACAGTAAATGCATTGGGAGGCTCCTAAAACAGACTTTAGGGCTGCGTTCAAGGGATACAAATATCAGTTCATGAAGGATAAAAGCAAAACAGCGGTGATTGAAAATATCTTAAACCCTACTTCTCAGTGCTAGTTTTTGTAATACCCAAGCAGCAACAACCACTAAGAAAATGTAACCATTTTTAAAAACTGCTCTGTATTTCATCCTATTTACTGGTCAGTGCCAGGGGGCCATTAATGTCTGCATACAAAACAGTTTTGTAATATTAAATCAGTGATAATTTAACAGGGTGCGATGCAATGTCAGATTTCAGTCTCAACTCAATCCAGGGTACATATCTTGGGAAGAGGATGATGGCATTTCTGTGCCTTAAACACAAATAGTAAATTATTTTCAACCATTTTTCCCTCTGTTATTTCCAAGTATTTAGAAGGAACTGGTCTTTGTTTACTACCAACAGTGCTTAGAAATTGTCTTAAAAGAAGATAAAATGCTGATCTCCACATAAGCCAGTTCTTGGGAGATTGCTGTACTGCAGGTGTGATAATTTAGACTAGAAGAAATTCTACTGATACCATGTTTTTTCATGTGAGACCTGAAATAACAGCCACAATTTAAGTGGGCCAAATTCAAATGTGATGCACAGAATAAGTGTATTTTTCTTGGGTTCAGACTTTATGGACTCATAAGGAAAGAAATGTGACTGCATTTACACAACAGGGAGTCAGAAGGTGACATCTCACTTTTGAGTCACACATTCATCCGTCCTCCTAGAAGGCCATTACTGCTCATGTATCAGATTGCATTCACTTACAGGCAGAAGCTTCACCTACCTCTATAATATCAATCAAGATGTGTCAAATATGTCTGGGTTTGTTTGAAACATGAGAAAAATAATTCTAACTGAAATGAGCCAGGAAACCCTGAGAGTGTATAGAGTTATGTCAACAAAAAAGAATTCATTTTAAAACAGGGAGAACTTTGGAGAATTTCTATTGTTATTATAAATTGCCTCTGCACTGAAGAGAGAAATCTGGCTGGTATAGTTCTCCCACTGCAGTCACGCCAGGAAATACTTCTAAGCAAGGACAAGGCTTTCAATGGCACAATCCTCTGCAGAGTTGCACCTGATATAAACACTCCCACTACGCAAAATGGCACCAGCATGTCCAGATGAGGATAACAGTGTTTTAGTCACACTTCACCAATGCAAATTATGTGAGAAAGTGCAAGGTAGTGTGAAACCAAGGTCGGGTACTCTCATTTGGAGGGGTGTGACAGTGATTCCAAGCCTGAAATTAAACAAGCAGCTTTTCGGAGGTCATGCAGATCTGTTCTCCACTTGCCCCCAGCCATCTATTCCCACACTATCCTGTCTCCCCATCATCTCATTTCTGCCAGGCAGCTGCACAAAGAACTGGACTGGAGAATTTTACAAGGTTCATAGCACAACCCTACGAGCAGCTCTGAGACCACTGTAGAGTGTCTGGTACCAGCACATAAGCAGTGCCACTGCTACGTGCCAAGCAAAGGACTCTGACAGCAACTCTTTAAAAGAGTCTAAAGAACTACTGCTCGTACTTATGTAGATAGTGAGTCAGCAAGGCAGAAGTTGTGCAGCAACACTGATTTATGGCAGTCTCACTCCACATGAGAACCAGTTTGCTTGCCCACAAGTATTTTTGGAGTTTGGCTTGAATTTTTGTGATGTGGATAGTGTTGTACTGGAGCAGTGTAAACTCCACCGCTGCGGTCTTACTGCAGATGGGATCTGATATTGCATTGCACCCACTGGCAGGAATGTTAAAGCAAGGATATCGAGACTGTCTCAAATAAGAGGCAGCACATAGCAAACAGGGAGCTGATATACCTCAGACACAAAAAAAGGTAGCATTCTCATGGCTTGTATATGGTCAACTGTGTGGTGACAGATTTAACCTGAGCTACAGTAAGATATTGTTGCCTCTGTTTACTGTCCGGTGTGCAGCATTTCAGATCATACCACTGTTCATAAGAACTTAACTGAAATGCAGAGAATATGTATCTTTACACCTGCCAACTCTAATGTACAGGCAGTAACTTCTGTCAGAAAAGATGGTCAGTCTGCTTGGAGAAGAGCAGCCTCCCAGGTGCACAACCATTGCATTACCTGAAAACGACACTTATCCCACATATATAAAGCATTTGGGAGAATTTTATGCCACCCTTTGGCATGTAAAGCCATGCCCTTAGTGACTGATAGATAGAGAAAGGAAGACATTATAATTATTTATAACATTTTGATAAAGAAAACATTCATTACAGGGCTTCTTTCAAAAAGCACATATACATACAAATAAGCTTTTTTAAAAATGATGTGGTTTTTATATAGGTGAAGTTGATATAAAGTTGAAATAGTGCAATTTTAAAACAAAAGTTAGTGCAGGAGTCAAACTACAACAATGACAAAACCCAAAATGTAAGTTTATTTTTTGTTGCTGTGGAAATACATTTCTGTCTGGGTTCAAAGAAAAGTATGCACTCTGTTTTCAAAAGCACTAATGTGCACTGAAGCGCTTTTGAAAGGTATACATCCACCAGTTACCTCTCTGTGAGATTATGAGTTTCTTTTGGAATTGAAACTAGAATGCTTTTGAAAATAATCTTAGTGTGGGACCTGGTTTTGATGTAAGGTGACAATATCTAAAAAGCTGCTATCCATCAAAGAAATACTATCAAGTAAAAAAGTGCATTTCCTTTGTTAATGTTACAAGTAACAGCAGGGAAGGTAATTGGAGAAATATTTTGTTCTCGCATATATATAACAGCATTTTGTAACTCATTTATAGAATTGGATTACATCCCATTGTTCAGTCTTTCAGCTGCAACATGAAAGGCTGATGGCTTTAGAATGGAAAAATATGGATTCTAAAACAATAATATTATCAGGAAACTTAGGAATAGCTTCAGTTCGAAGTGAAATAATTTGTAATGCAGTTATGAAAGTAATTGTTTTTATTAATGCAGTCTTTGTAAATTAAGAAGTTGTGTTGGGAAGCCCTTTCCTATTGCCAATAATTTAATGCTGGGATGAAGGAATAACGGATCCTTCTTATAAGAGTAGAAAGAAAAATAAAAAGCAAAAACTCCTAAGGTAAACTGGCCATACTGAAGACCAAAAACATTTTTTATTTGCACAGAGGCATCACATCAGCTTGAGAAAAACAAACAGAATAAAGGCAGGAATCAGAAATTGCTAGACCTTGATAATGAGCTGTAGACAAGAGAGGAAAGATGATAAAGAAAAATGATCAGGTATATCTGTGCAGCAAGTAATGATTATTTTTCTGTGCCTGAGGTTTTATCTTTCTTTTCTCTTTCCAAAGATCACTAAGAGAAGGGCAGTAGTGGGGATAGGATGTGTGTTCCTGTGTCTGTTTCTTTTCACACACAGGTGCACACACACACACACTCAAAATCTTTCCACTGACTTTTAATTTTAGTAACTCATTTAACCCAACAGGAGAAGAATCTACAACTTCTTGCTTTTAACATTATAAATATTTCAAATGTTATAAAATCTATTGCAAAAATGTACATTCAGTGGTTTTATGAGGCACAGGACCTGCTAATGTACTTTCAGGGAAGCTCGCATTTACTCTGTTCTGTCCGCTGTTGGACAACGGTGGAGAATCCAGGGGTTCACGCTTGATTGCTTGAACCAAGCAGGGGTTTTTAAATTCACACGGCATTTTGAACACCTCGTTAATCTGCTCTTTCTCCTCCCCTGGGCTGGGGCTGTAGAAGTGGCCGTAGCAAGCTGTGTGTGTCAGGTCGGGCATGCTTTCCAAGCACACAGAGGAGTTCTGAGGGCAAAACGGGGCCACCTCCTTGTTACGTGAACCCTTGCAAGCTCTGTTCAAGTTCAGGTTGTTGGGATGACTTGCTATGATGCATTGCCAATTATGTGGTGCATAAAGGCAGTGCCTTGGCTTCTGGCAAGGCAAGGCTGGCTCGCAGAGGTCTGGTTCTGTTTTGAGGTGCATTCTAGTGGGATAGCTGGACACCTGCTTTCTCACCGAGCCGGTCTCATCCAGCCAGGCTCGGCTCTGCGACAGCAGGTAGTTATCGGCAATGTTTTCAGAATCAGAATCATATTCCATTTTAATAGGCATCTCCAAGGGAATGGCTGTGTCATAGAGAGGTTCTGAGGATATTAATGGTCTCTGCAGCTTCAGATGGTCTGTTGCATAATTCTCTGTACAGCGCGGTTGGACCCCCGTGTAAGACTGGCCGTTTTCTGCACTCCCCCAGTGGGAAGGACAAGTTGATGCCAAATTTAAGAAATTTTGATCTCTACTGTAGAATGATCCAGATCTCCTGTTTGGACATGTGTTCATTCGCTGGCTCACAGAACAAGAACTCGAGTTTCTTAAAGTCCAGCTACTGTTAGTGGTGCAGTTGTTTTGAATGCCTAAAACTGATGTGTTAGCACTGAGAGGTTCCTCTTGCATAAAACACTCACCATTAGTATGAGGCTCAAACTTCACTTTTACATTATCCTGTTCGTTTTTCACTGCTGCCCAGTTAAGATGCTTCCACTGGCCCAGAGTTTCAATGGCACTGTTATAGGAAAGTCCCTCCAGGTTTCCTTTCAAACTGGCAAAACCACTTAGTATCTTCAGTTGTTCATCTTCTTCCCTTTCAATAACAGTAGAAAAAAAAGTCAGTCAATCAGAGGTTTCTAAATAGTTGTTTTCTGGGATACAGAGTGGATCAACATGCATTACAAGCCCTACATATTCCTCAGTATGGGACTCTCACACTTGTCCACATAACCTTTGCGTTTGCCTGAGAGGACAAAAGAGTGTCCCTGCATCTGCGTGTAAATGTGTGTGCAGAGCTAGCTTTCTGAGGCATTGCTTCGTTTGAATTCTATCATGCATTTGCTGTTCCATTTCAGTCACACAATTAATAAAGACCTTAAATATTGTAGAACAGTACAATAATTACCTTACACTTCCATTCTTCCCTTAAAATATATATAAATAATATTTGTGTGTAGAAAATTCTGGACATAAAATACAAGTAGTATCTTAAATGAGATGTATTTTAACAAGGAGTTATTTGGACACATAACAGCTTTCTCATCGAAGTGATTTGGGGGAGAACCGTGGGAGTTTTATATTTTAAGAATACAGAGCTAGCTTAGAGGAAATAAAATGCCTGAATTAGATGACCAAATAGTCACAGATGTTCATATTGTGTCTAAGTTTGTTTTGTATGTGTAACATAATTTATGTTGCCTTTTGTTTTCTGTGATGGCCAGTGAATTAATTTTCCATGACCTCCAGCTGAAATACTCAACATTAAAGAAGAACACTGGCACAGAATGTTGCCTGAGCACTTCCATGCCCGAAGCAGCTGTTTTCAGAACTGGGGTCCAAGTCCTGAGATTCAGGTCTTGAATCCACTAATGTGTTGATTCCCAACCAGGCAGGGTCAGTGCTATGAAACCACCTCATCCCTCTCTGAACAAGAAGCAGACGTCTCAATAGGAAAATGCGTGTGAAAATCTGAAGAGCTACTAAGGAGTTTAGAAGGCTTTTCCTTAGCTCACGATAATTTTTTTCCTTGGGTATCGAATCAATGTTCAAGTAAAGGATTTTCCAGTAGAGGGAGTCCATGTCGTTGCAAAGACAAAACGTCCCACTGAGATAAATGTATACCACGAAAGCAGAATATTTTCTCTCTCTCTTTTTTTTTTTCTTAATGAGACATTAAATATTTTCAGTCCTCTGCTAAATATTCTTATTTTTATTATTGACAGTATTGAGATGCAAATGGTCTGATACAAGTTTTCTGCAGAACACGCTTCTCAGAAAATTATCAAATTGGGAAGCAAAGGACTGAACAAAATGTAATAGTCAAAAAAGTTAAACCCCCAAATGAACAATTTTGCAGTGAAGTAGCATCCAGTGAAAATTCTTTAAAAGAATTTATGTTTCCAGGAAGACAGCATACATTTTAACAACAACAACAAAAGAGTAGTAGCAAAGACAAGGTCTGTTGCAGACTGGACAGAACTGAATACAATTCTTGTAATTCTTCATCTGCAGGAGCTATCAAGCACAAATGAAGGATTTTTATCACTCAGAAGGCAAAAATGCAACTAAATAAACGTGCTTAATTATACAAAAAGAAAAAAAAGTTTGGAAATAGAGAAACTAATAAAAGAAACAGCCTTTTAAAATCTGCTTCTTAATAGAAGTCCATTCCCTCACACAGCAAGATGATGTTTTTTCCATCCCAGTAGAGGTAAAAAGTTCCAGGATCCTCAGGTGGGAGTTCACCTGCTACTCATGTGGATCTTGGGGGATACACTGCTTGCAAGGAACATCTGCTCTAGAAGTGCAAAGACTTTTTTCATTTAATTCTTCCACCTGCAAGGCATTCTAAAGGAAAAAATCTGGGATAGCAGCCACATTTTTAACACTGGGCTGGATGGTGGCTATGTAAAACTCCTGGCCGTTGCTCAGTGAGTCCACTCTCCTCTCTTCCCTCAGACCAGGCTGAAGAGACCCCCAGGAACTGGAACAGACAGTGCCATGGGGGAAGGATGAAAAGCCTATTTGGGAGGAAAGGGTAAAACTCATCCAAGAAGTCCTCTCTGAATGCAAATCTTTGAGATTAGTTTACACTCTGTGACTGAGCCTACAGGCAACTAGATGTATCTATCTACAAACTTATAATGAATATGAGTACCCTTCTTTAGATTATGTTACATACACAACTAAAACATGAACTCAACTGTCATTTATAAAGGAAAAGAAAAAAGCTTAACACAGTCAGATGTTGATAAGCAGAAACAATAGGACAATAGATTTTCAGCTGCAAAATAAAACAAAACCCAAAATATATTTTTTGTGCAAGAAAGTCAAATGTTAATAATCAAGTATTTCTATCTTAGTGTATATGTACACTCAACTTCAGAAGAAGAAAAGACTGAAGACAGAAAATAAAAATTGTTTAGGATTATAACAGCCATTTCATATGTCCCAAGACAGAAATAGATTTCCATATCATAAGTAAATTAAATTTTTCTCATTCAACTCTTTTCTTAGGTCACTACAGCCCTTTTAAAGATTTCATACAGAAAAAATACATCAATTTTTCTATTTTTTTTTTCTTCTTTGTACTGGAAAATATACTTACTTTAACATTTGCTGTTGGGCAAGGACATATTCTGAGCAACCACTTCGATAGAGAAGTTGAGTGTTAGCTTGAACCCAGACCCAGTGATCTTCATTTGTTTGTACTTTGACTAGAGAAATGCCATTTTCTCCATTGTTTTTTGCTATATAATTTAAAAGAAAATAGATTTTAATACAAGCAGGATTAAGTATTTTTTCTTACCTAAACTGTGAATGTTCAAAGGTTTCTTTGTTGCCCTGGAAGCATCAGCATAGGAAAGTACAAGCTAAAATATGTCACAAAATGAAGCAAATTACATTTTAAAACTAAAATTTGAAAAGCCTAGTAAGGAACTTAAACTGAAATAAAGGATTTTTCAGTATTACTCATTCCTTTTAATTTTTCCCTCTCAGTAGTAGTAGTACTAAACCAACAAGAAAATGTTCATGAAAAATGGGGCTATAAGAGAGGAATGGTTTTAAAGATATTAAAGATTTCCAGCAGATATGACAGAAGGATGAGTACTTCCACTCAAGAAGTTTCCCAGTGGGGTGAACTTACCATCAAAATTTTATCCATTGTAAAATCTGAAATAGAGCATAGACTCTCATAATTTTTCCATAGCCATGCACTGGAAAAGCATGAGTCAATGTTGTGGGCACATCCTGAGTTTTAAAGACAATGCATTCTAATTTTCCTCTGTTTTCCAATCTCTGGGGAAAACTAACATTTGTAACAAATCATTCAGTTTTCCTCAAAGAGGGATAGATATTGCTATTAATTATTAGGACTTTCACATAATCTTACTAAATTCAGTGCTGCCACTTTTAGGCAAGCATACATTGAGTATTCTTTTACTATTATTTATTTACTATTTACTATTTACCATGCTTGCTAATTTCTCTGTAAATTTTCTGCCCACTATGAAATCACAGACTGATTCAGTATTATCTTTTGAGGTGGACAACTTTTTTGCATTTTTTTAAAGAAGAGGTGTTAGAGAAAAGAAAAAGAGAGCATTAGGACCACAACCTGAAAAACCTAGCAGAAGAAAATAAAAGACAATGGGTTTTTCTTCTGTAAACTATATATAATCTAGAAGTACTTAGCAGTACCTTTGATTTGGTTTTCAGCAATCTGTAATGCATTAGTGAAGGCAGCACCTTCGTGGTGACTGTTTCTTCCATATAATTCTGTTGTTTCACACAGTCCTGAATTGCCTTTCGAACTGGAGCTGCAGAGGGCAGAAAATATGGAAAATTCCTTGTCGGTGAATGACAACACAGTAGAATCACAGACCCTAAGAGATATGATCTTCAAGCTGGCGACCATTAGCAAAGGCTTATGGTTTAATTATGTAGCAACTAACAATAATAATTGTCTTTTTCCGGCATCATTTGGTTGCTCAAACTAGTGTATGACTGGAGTTCTGTATTCAATTAAGAGGAATAGTTATGTTTAGGAATATTCCTCTCATGACTTACTATATCTGGAAAAATAAATTTCATCTGGAATTGAGACAAATGCTACGTGTATTCTGCTCTTCCTATTCAAGTTATATTCGAGGTACGTACATTACAGTGATCAGCAATGCATTTAAGAGTTAGCATGACTTCAATTTGCAATAATCACCATATGATTTGAATGTATTTATTCCAATCTTTAGTTGAAAATGCTTGAATCAGGGCTTGAAAATTGTGCAATGTCTGTAACACTGCATTACAAATGCTTCCCTTTGTTAAACCAAAAAAAAAAGATTGTGTAAATCTGCCCACCATCCTTGGCTACCATGCTTCAGGCCTGAACCAAAGGAAACATTAAAAATAAATGGTTGCTTCATTCTTGTCAAATCCTTGGCCACTGTCCAGTCAGATAGTAAAGCACCTCTCTCCTAGGAGCTCAATGCTGATCTTCAGTTAATTTCACATGGACCACTGGAAAAACTAGCAAGTGGAAATGACTTTCCAACTCTACCCCAAAAGCCTGCATAGTCCATTATGCCAGACTTCCAGCAATTTAGTTCTTGTCAAAAGGATGTATGTGCTAGAACCACATTATACGTCTGGATAGTGAATCCACACATACACAAGCATGATCTAATTAAAAGTCAAATTATGGTACTGTCAGTCATACTGATGAGCATTTTGTATCACAGCAATAGAACTCATTACTGTAAGGTTCTATTTAAGCAAATAAGGGAAAATATGATCCTAGCCCCAACTATCAACTAAAACTCTGCCATAGAAGAATAACAAAAATAAGTGTTAGGAAGGAGGTGAGTCTGAACACAATCTGTCCTGATCTTTTGTGATTGCTACCAAATGATCACCCCAAGCCATTTAGTGCAATTGTAAACTTACATGTCCATAAAACGTCTGTTGCAAGATAAATGCATACACCAAGTACGACTCATTAGACTCTATGTGAACACCCACCCACACACACATTCAGCTTTCTGAATCCTTTTCCTTTGTTTCGTACAAAAATGCCCAAGATGAAATAATTGTGTTAGAAGATACTGAAATTTGAAAACTCTCAGTAAGAATACTTTTAGTTTTCCACTCTTACAGCTAGTAGACTGGCATTGGTAACTTCTGAAGGTTAGAAAGATATCCTGATGTTCCATTTTTAAAATAAAATTTCATATATTGAAATATAATACTTAACATGTATTATAAATACAGTATAATATATTGCATCATCTTGCTTTCTATTATGTTATATAATAGTAATTGTATTATATTTATTTTGTATTAAATAGTTAAATCCAGATAAATTATTCACTTTTCTTAGGAGGAGTTTTTAAATGGAGAGATATTTAGCATAATTTGTGTTTTTTTCATGATTAATAGCCCATAATCTTCACTAAAAGCCAAAAGATTAATTTATAAATACTTTGCGTTGGCTGCTGCTGCATCATCAGCTTTGTGTTTTGCTTTCACAAGCAGGCTTTTCATCTTCATCTCTGTCACAGAAGGGAGCAGAAGTGGTACCACTATGCAGAATAAGGACAGCTGAGGTGGCAATACTGTTCCTGATGAGGATTTCTTCCTTTGTCCAAAGAGAAACTTGAGTTTGCCTTGGAACTGCATTGTCTGGTATAAAAAAAAATTATCTTAAGCATTTAGGGTATAAATATTAAAAATGCTAATACAACCTATCAACCATGTTAACACCCAACCCAGTTTTGAACCAGGGTTTAAAATTAGGATTTTAATTTTCTTCATATAATATAAACCATGCCATTTCAGAGGCATGGTGGGTGGAGGTACTATCAACAGTAAAATGAGACTTTTGGGGCTGGTTGAGGTTTTTTTCTCTCTTGTGTACTCAGAAGTTCTGTGTTATGTTCTGTTCACCAAAACGGGCAGCTTACAGTGGTGCAAACAGTTTTTTCCCCTACACCCCACTGAAGCTGGAACCATTATTTTTCCATGCTTTGTTCTCTCCAGCAAGATGGTTTCTTACTTTCTTTCCTCTTGCTCTGCCCTTTCTCTGGGAAGTATATGGAATGGCACAACCCAAGGACTGTGCTGACAGATGCCAAGGGAAAGATAGGCCCAAGATAGGTGGTTACAGAGCACATAGCTTGGAAGGAATCATCCATCCCTGCCTCAAATAGCTGTATAGTCAGAAGGCAGGGATCAAGTTAATAGCAAGTTGCTGCCTCTTAGTGAAAAAATTAACTACCAAAAAATGCCCAGAGAAAAATCAGCCCATTTGAGTTAGGCATTTTCCAGAGCTACAAGATGAAAGCAGGGATGCAGAAATGACGGCTGTTTAGATCCATAGCCTTCCAGCAAATGAACATCTGAGGCAGAACTTGCATTTCCCTGTCTAATGCTGATCCTCTCATTTTCTTTGCACGTGCTGGAGTTTCCCCTAAGTAGAAACAGACATGGTCTTTACTAAGCAAGTGGAGAGGAAGTGATTTCTAGCAATGAGCCGTTCCTAGTACAGAGCATGCAAGAGACTTTCTAATTCTGGGCTTTATTATTAAAGGATTCTTTACAAAAGGGGAAAATAGGTCATTATTATTCCTGCTCCTTAAAGCAAATACTTTGTGCTTAAATGTTAATTGTTGAAATTCATACTTGCCACACTTGTGCTACACCCAGTACAAACTGAGGAATGATATTGTCCAGAAGAGCTTAAAACATAAAAATTTCTAAATTCTTTCCATTTCAAATATTACTACCTTCTTTTCTGCCATCACTTTTCACACGTATTAATAATTATCTTTAGGTGTTTCTTGTTAGTGCACAGCAAAAGAAAAGCGTATCCTGTCCCTGGATCTCCATAATATTTATGCTGAAGTGTTTTTCTTATGAAGTTATTAAAATCTATTATGTCATGACTACAGTCATCTAAGGGAAATTGTACTTACAAGGAATCCAGAAGTACTGTCCAACAAGCAGCGAACTCGACAGATGAAACAGCGAGTTAAAAAGGAAGAATAATCTGTTGTCATGCTTTCATTCTCTTGGGCTTTAAACAATTTACTGAGAATATATTCTTCTCCTAGGAACAACAGTGGAGGCAACATATATCAGATCACACTAAGAAATAATGAATATGTTCTGTAGCCAACTGAGGAAGCTGTTACGGAAATTGCTAAAAATCTCTTTATGGATGGGCGAATATTCAATTGTGTCATGTATAGATACATCTGCACATGCTCTACCAAAATAAAAATAAAACCTCTGCAGTGGGATTTGGGTGAGTTTCTTCAGAAATTTGGACTTTATTTCCTGAGTTTTTGTGATATTTAATGACACAAAATGGGGTAACAGATGTTGCTGGTTTTGAGATCAGAGATCACAGAAAATGTATTAGACAAGAGAACAAAATAAGGAAAAATTCTAAAGAAATAAAAAAACAACCAAATAAAATGGACAGTAGATGATTAGCTAATGTTCAGCTGTTGTGCCTCCTTGATTTTTTTGAACTACAAGTGCACAGCTTTTGAAATATTTCCCAAACGACACAAGTATTTATACAAAAGGATGAACTCAAGAACTGAAATTCTCCACAATATACATTAGAACAAAAATTCCAAATATTTGTAAATTTTATGGTTTGAAATATTAGTGCACATTGCTTAGTTTGTTTTCTGCATACTTCCTACAAAATCTTGCAAAGTTCCTCAAATATCTCTAAGACTCTTGTAAAACAGAGAAACTGTTCTACAGAATATGCAAGAAATTCTACCAAAATCTCATGACTGTGTTCCTGAGGACTTCATAAAGGTTGCTGAAGGGTTTTTCACAGGTTTCTCCCCACTCATCTGGTGACTATACTTCCCAATTTATTTCCTTAATTACTTCCTCACCTTTTGGTGAAATGCATAGGTTTTGCTGGGATCAATAATTCTTTATAAGGTTAACAATTTCAACCTGATTTTATGTTCTGTAATTGTGACTTCAGTTTTACACCTCATGGAGGAGAAACCTTCAGCACAGGCATCTCACTCCCATCCTAGGGAAATACAGCCTCAGAGGTAAAAGTGCATTGCTAAACCTACTTGTTTTTCAGAAGGCTCCTGTCGACATCATTTTGCATGGGAAAACAAATGGCAGAAAGTGATGCTGCTGCCGTGGTTCTGTACAGACACCTTTTGCATCAATGAGAGGACTATCGAGGTCCTGATCTGTTGCTACCAAAGGTTGGTAGTATGAGCAATTGATGCTGCTCATTCTGCATGTGTAAGAAAATGTGTAAGCACATTAGTGAGAGAAAAAATGAAGGAAATGACTTTGTAGCACCAGTGGCACACTCTACCTAATAAATGCCCAGGATCAGGAAGAAATGTCATCTGAGACAATAACATAAATAAATGGCCACTATACATCTTTCCAGAAGAATCTGACTTAACATGATGCTGTCACGGGTGTACGTGGAGTGCAACTCTACCTGTGTGCAGTGGTGCCTATGTTTCCAATCAACACACACAATCCCACCTGTTTCTGACTGTAGCTGCTGTCCAGACAACATCTGGGGAGGATTCATGGCCCAGTGCAGTTGTCTACAGAAATCCTGGCGATCATCCACGTGAATGTAATCATATATATTTTGATGCATTACATCAGTCTGAAAAAATTACAACAAGGAATGTTTCATTAGTAATTGCAGGGGGGAAATCAGTTATCTTTAGATTGATACTTTGCTTAAAATAATGGTAGGTGCAGGACACCTTCAGAGCAGATTGGTTGAAGAAAGTTGTTTCAAAGGCTCCTACTTTTCAACATTTTCCCCTTCACATCCTAAGATGATTTTTCTATTCTTAACTCTTTTGTACATATGCAAATGTGGGGAATAAAAACATCCAACTGGCAACTGATGACTTGTGGCACCTCTCAGGGATTTATTTTGGACAAACCCTGTTTAATTTCTTGGCTAAGGAATCATGGGATAGAATGCATGCTCAGCAGGTTTGCAGAGGGTACCAGCTGGGGAGGGCAAGACAGCTCCTTGGTGGGCTGTAAAAATAGGCTCACGGGAATGTCAGGAAGTTAAGCAAAGGCAAATTTCTCTCCTAATTTTGGGTACCCCACAAAAATAAAGAGATTATCATATCCAAATGAGCCCAGGAGGGTGCTACCAAGACACTTGAGAGAGCTGGAGCACATCCAGGAGAGAAGAACAGGGTTTGTTAAGCCTTCAAAAGGGAAAACCTCAGGAAGAAAGATGCTGTCTGCATCAACCAAATGAGCAGGGGAAGAGAAGACAAAGCCGGGCTCTTCTCAGAACAAAGTGAGAGGGCAGGAAGCAACAGACACAAGTGGCAACATGGGAAACTGGGACTTAATAAGTGAAAAAGAATTACAGTTGTGGTGGCTGAACACTGGAACACATCTTCCAGAGGGGTCATAGAAACTCAAAGCTTGGTGAGGTAAGTCCTGGATCAACCTACTCTGGCTCAATGTGCTTTGAGCAGGAGGTTGAACTAAATAACCTCCAGAGGTCCTTTCCAACTATATGGTCCTGTTATTCTGTGACTTTAGAATATATTTATTACATTTATTACATAAATGTATTTAAATACATTTATATACATTTATTAGTAAAATCAGCCTAGAAAAGCAACATCTTATACTGAGATTGAAAAGACACTTCTAGCTAAATCTTAGTTTTATAATGGATCACGTTTCTGCTAACAAAAGCTTAACAAAAGGAGATTACAAGAAATAAATCGTCACCTGTCAGATTAACCCAAAAAAATTCATCTGAAATGGCATAGTAAAATAAACTTATTTCAGTAATAGTGTATGTCTAATCAGCTGTGGAAGGATAAGGTGGGTAAGGTGGATAAGGTAGCAACATAAAGTGCTGCATTTAAAAAAAAGTTAGCAGAAGTGGTGACAAGAAAGTCAATACAATGACAGTGACTACATATTCTAAATATTTCTAAGTATATTTACCTGATGAAACCCTAGGTAGTCCACAATTGTTGATGATGCATAGAATATCATTCCATCTGCACTCACCACCAAGGCAAAACCATTCAGAGACTGAAAAAGGAAAATAAAGCAATTTAAAAGGTAATCAGAAGACAAAGAATAAAATGGGTAAAAATGTAATAATTTTAAGAATATTTTAAATATGAAAAAACTCACTCTGCCAAATGTTGGACACCAATTTTTTGCAGAAAGACCTCTTTTTCCTACCATGAAATATGAATAACAACCTGGAACAACCTGCTTTCTTTCCTTTTGAAAAAAAGTTAAGATAGCTAATCACTATTAGGTAACTACCATATTACGTTACTAGTTTATTGTCTACTTAATTATCTGCATAATTATATTTGCTCATTAATTCATAGAATTAAAAGTTTAAAAGCAAGCGTCAACTTCTTTTTCCTTTTAATTTCTAATTATTGCTTTATTATTAGCAATTTTAATTGCTAATTATTATTATTATTCCCAATAGTAATTGCTTTGAATATATTATAATTAATACATATAATAATGTAATAATATCTAATGAGAAAATTAAATACATGTGCTGTTGTAGCTATGACTTTAAAACTGGATCTGTATTTTATTGTATGGCTATTTTCTTAAGCTTCTATAAAAGTACATACATAGCATAATTGCTTAAATGCAGTAAATATAAAAAGTAGGCAATAAATACTTCACCGGTATAAAACAACATTTAATTTAGAAAAGAGCTAAAAGAATTCTTATACACTTGGTGATGCAAGGAAAGCAACCAGAGAAATCCAAAAATAAAAGTAAGGATTAAATTAAATACGTGATGTACACATTAAGATCATGCTGCATGCAGACTGACTAATTTCGCCTCTCTTCCCTTGATAAAGCTTTGGTAACATGTCTTTATTCCAGCAGGCTTGCATTCCAAGGTAGTTTAGATCCTTTCATGTTATGCTTTCGAGGTCTTTGACATTACAGTTCAAATAGCTGTTGCTGAAATACTGCTATATTATTGTTATCCTTGCTTCACCTTACTCTCAATTTACTGATGTGCCTATTAATCCTGAGTTAATCCTGAAGCACAGCGAGGACAGATTTTCAATTGCTCAGTAACCAGATATACTGACACATTTTTGTGAGCTGGGTTCTCTTTTTGGTTCCTAAATAAGGACCAGATTTCCAAGACTGCTTGAAGGCTGTTCCCACTGTGACAATGGTGGGCAGAATTTCAAGAGTTCAATGCACAATAGACTGACCTCCTCAGGAGGTTTGGCCTCCATCATAAATGTGGAGCACCTTTGGAAACGTGGCCCCGTGGGACCACACTTGGCATGGGACTCTGTGCCTTGAAGAGCCTGTGAAACAGTGACTTGAGAAAAGTAGTGGAGAGCCTGCAATGGCTGAGGCAGCAAGTGACTCAATCAAGTCAACACTAACCCTAAGTCAATGCAAAGAATAGTCAATGGCAAATCCTGTTTTGCTCCAGGTCAGCTCCATAGGTATGGATCCTTTGCAGAATAAGCGTGATCTCTGCCTGGTTGGGCTTGTGTTGAATACTAGTTATCCTTGTCAACTCTTCAAGCACAAGGACTTGCTCAACTGGTGCTATTTCCTGCTCTAAATAATGCCCAAATTTGTTCCAGGACCTCACCAAACAGAAGATGGTGTGTCAAGACTTCTGCATCTTCACATCTGTGTCTTTCACTGCACTGGGAGGAACCTCCATAGATGGTATCTGTCATATACATTTCCAATGTCAAATGGAGACAAGAAAGCGTTTTTGGCATCTTGTCTCTTTGGAGTCATCGTTGCAGCAATGAAACCATCAGTGATGTGATGTTAGGAATTTTATTACATTTTGAACATCTGGCAGGCCTTTTAATTTGGATAGACAAAAGTTTTCCGTAAAGATAACTGTAGGACACTTAAGGGAGCTCCTTTTTTTCTCTGGCTCCTACCATGCATATTCTGAAAGACCTTGAGTCCTGCCCACGAAACTAGACCAGGTAGAAGTTAAGAACATTTAAAAATGAAAGAAATTTACTTAATTTGAAAGAAGTTCTTAGCTATGCAAACAAATGCACCGAACTCTATCTGGAAAAGCTTAAACAATGACCACAAGATCTGAATATTATCAAAGAATCTTACATGCTAACATGCTGAACATCCTTAAAATGTAGCCTCCATTGTCCTGCAGGCAAGCTGGAGTTTTTCAGCCCCTGTGGGAACATGTGTCTTTGCCAAGGATTACTTATATGAATCAAGAAATAAATTCCTCTATTCAAAAATTAACCTTCTCCAACACATTGGTACGTACTCTTTGGACATATACATAAGAGACCAGTCTCTACCTTAAAATGTAAGATTTCATCCCCCACAGTGGAAAGCAGGAAGTTTTTTCTTTACATGTTTTTTTTTCACAGAGTTAGAGTCAGGCTGAAATAGGTGCAGCAGTTTTTAAAAACTGGAAATGGAAATGGGACCATGTGTATTTCCAAGAGTTCAGATCAGTGCATTGGCAACTACATCAGTGAGGTTGGAGGAGGTATTAAAAAGGAGGTGGGAGGGAGGAAGAGGAAAGAGGAAATGGAAGAAAAGTTCAAGGAGCTATGTGTTTAGGCTAATCCAGAAAAAAGTATGGATTTGAGGCATGTATCTAAATGAAGGGAGTTAACAAACTTTCCCTCCTTTGTTTCTGGTTTGTTCTCAAAATGCTGGTGTCCTCTCCTGAGTTTTGGTCTCTAAAATAAGCATTGCCAGGTGTTCGTGACCCTAACTGCAGATATCAGATGCTTTGCCCTGCAAGAAGGGAAAGCAAAACCCAGTTTGGTGCAAAAACAACTTTCATGGAGCCACATGACTCAGCTGAGCATTAAAACAAATTCCATGTCTCTAAAACTCATTTTAGCTGGGAAACCTGCTGCTGCAACCACATTTAGAAAAGACAAGCTGGATATCAAGTAAAACTTTATACCAGTGAGTCTCATCTGTGCCTGCAAATTCTCCTGCTTTCTCAATATTACCCTAAACTGTATTTCAGTGTGAAACCAGACATCTGTAGCACAGAGGACTCTGAATAGAGTCAGAGTCAGGCAGGGATTTATACTTTTCTTGTCTACTTACCACAGGTGGGGATAAGGAGGAGGGTGTTTGCTAGCACGTTACCAACCCCCTGAGTGGGTAATGGTGATTGCAAATTAGTAGGGAAATATCTTCTCAAACCTTTCAGATAAATCTTTCATGTACCACATACAACTCCATACTGAAATCCTTTACAGTAACACTGCATAGAGATTTTTCCATTTTTCTGGCCAGAAGCCTAGTGGCTTGTGAGACTGAGTAGGAGACAGAGACAGCTTCAGTCCACAAGAATGAGTGAAAACTATTCCCAGCTTTTTGTTCTAAGTTAGCAGGTCTTATATTAAACAGGACAACAAAGTAAATGGCTCCACTTACGATTTTTAAACATTCTCAGTTATTGAAATAAAATTCTCAGCAATAGCTTTCTCTTGTTCCCAGTGAACAAGAGGCTGCACTAGTGTGCTGTGTTGGAGCCACAGCAGCCATGTGCCTGGGTGATGGATACCGTGGGGAGACGAAACGGGAAAGAGGACATGGACCAGACTCACACCTGTGCAGCTCTCACTCCCTAATGTGAGCACATGCTTGCCCCAAGCACTAAGAGGACAGCACAGAGAAGTAAAGGCAGCGCTCCTCATTTCACTTTAATCCTCTCAGTGGAAATAGTGGAAAGCCTAAGTAGGGCTCTTGTATTTAGAGGATGAAATAACCGAACTCCACAACTCACTGTTGATGGTATTTGTTTTGTATACAAGTGTGTTTCAATCAGTCAAGTCCACTTGCATCCTAAAATTTTTTGCAATATTACATATTCGTACAATGCACGCAAAGAAACAAACACACACAGAGAAGTATTAGTATGGGCCTTAAAACTTTTACAACAAAAAACAACTAACTTCAAATCTGCAAAAAATACATGGTTTTCAACTGCCATTTGGTAAACCATATGGATTCAATGACAGATGGAATTTCTAATCCAGGATAATAGCTGAAACATGTGAGACAGACTTAAGTATGTATTGTGAACATTTGTTTGTTTGTATTTGGCTTTTTAAAAACACTTACATGAGTTTTCTACAATGTACTTTAAAAATGAAATCATGTGGGACATTTTTCCCAAATGAAAAAGAAAAAAAAAAGAGCTTGGCACCAGATAGGGGCCTGGTTTTTTTGAAAAAAAACATGTACATCCAATTATGTACTCACGAAAAGCTGCACCTGCTACTGAAACAAAAAAACAATTAATCTGTCAGTTCAAAGAAAGTATGATATTATTCTGGTGCCCTCAGTAGCTGTGAGATGAAAGTTATCAGTTCCTTCCATTAAGAAGTTTTTGAAACTTTATTAGTCAAGAGATTCTCTTTGGGAATGAAGGCAAATATTTTGAGGAAGATAGGACTTCCTTTGGCAAGATCCTTTATATATCCTGATTTTTTTCCTGGTCTCATAGTAGAAAATCAGCCAAAAAGTACTTCAAAGATATTTTGGTCAAGGTCACGGCATAGTAAAAATAAGGAGGAGGAAAAAAAAAAGAGGGAGAGAACAAGTTCCAATACACATTTCTCTTATTACTCTTCCTTGAAATAAAGGAAAATTCACTAGCATTAGGTCTCCAGAGACCATGTTACTATGGCTACTAAAGTACAACAGTCAAGGCCTGCAGCCATGCCTTGCTTTGAACAGATTTTCAAGTCACGCAACTTGGGTACTAAATTTCCAGGGTCAGTTGGCTCACAGTTTATCTGGAACAGTTTCATTTAATAGTGTATCACTGAGTTTTTGCATCCTATGTGGGATGGGGCCATTTTCTGGTGAACTAAATAAGTAGCTATTTAAAAACTCTGGAAATGATATACTTGTTCTTGTCTTATGAATATTGGGAGGAAAATGCAAACAGTTAATTGTGTCTTCTGTCTTAAACTGCATTGTTTAGTGAATCAGTATTTCTTTCCACTGGTGTTTTTAGGACTCATAATTGCCCTTCTCAAAAATCCCTCTGAATCCCCGAGGTTCTCATTATATTAAAAAAACCAACAAAAACCAAAACTCAAAAACCAACCAACCAACTAAACAAACAAAAAATCAACAAAAAAACAAGCAAAACAAAAACTCAAAACAAAGACAAAAGAAACAAACAAAACAAACACACAGAAAGTTTAATTCTTACAGAACCCTGAAGTAAAACCAGCATAAAAGACTATTCAGAAATGCCATATCTGGTGACATCAGAATATCATCTTTGCTCAACAAGTACAGTGTCTCTTAGCCCTCTGGACCCATGTATTTCTCTGGTACCTACAAAGCAACTTCAAAAGGAATATTTCTGTGAGTAAGCACTATATCGTGCAAAGGAGAGTGGCAGAATTGTTTTAGCATTCAGTTTTGATCAAGGGTTTGCTTGTACGGATTAAATTTCAGGCAAAAGAAATGAAACAGAAGACAAATTTCCATCATTTGAGCCAGGGAAGGAAACATTAGCTGAAGTCTACAGATGTGGAGTTATATAGGAAGCCTTTCGGAGGGAAAGTGCTCAGTCTGATAAACTGGTTTTCACAGACAGCACAAATGTTTATTTTCAAATACAGAGAAATACGTACATATGACCATTATGCCCCTTTCACTCCTCCTGTCACCCCACATAAAAAGAAGTTCATGTTCCCGCCTGTGTCCTTTACCCAGTATATCACTTCAGGCTTCTTTCAGTATGGAAATTCAGAATCTAGTGCTGCACTACCAAGATCAACACTTTCAAAGATCATTCACAATGCCAGACAGATTTGAGCCCTGGCCCTCCCATTTACTGTCAGAGGGAACAGCTGTGCCATCTGAAAGTCACAAAGGATTGTGAATCATTCAGCTGGTGAAATTTCTCATTATTCCATTTTCAATATCCAATCACTTCCATGAAGGAATTAGGGAAACCTTGGAGATACTTGTTTATATACATGTCTTCAGTCTAACAAGGGAGCTGGAACACTGTGGCTCATCAAGAGGCAGCAGACAAAACTGGCCTCCTGGAAATCAGTTAGGAAAATGTAAGTCATTGGGCTCCGGTAATTGTGAGCTATAAACTTTCAAGAAAACATAGTAGTTCCCTGGAGGGTGAGATTGCAATGTGTGCACACATGTAAACACATTTTAAACCATGGTGATGTTTTTTATATGCTTGATATGTAATAAGCATTGGACACAACCAAGAACAACTTTGCCTTTGAAGTTGTTCTGAATACATGATGCAAAATTGTAAATGCAGTTTTTCTTCCATTATACATTCCTTCCAAGCTAAGCTCTTGTAACAAAGCTTGCTTAGTCTGTGTCAGTCCTTGGGATAGGGCCTCTCTTCATTGCTGTATCCATGATCTGCAGGCTCCCGATGAGCCTGATGCCTCAAAACCAGCTACTCTGCCCAAAATGGGACTGAGAAACAAGGGCTAAAGCATTGGTTGACTTTTTATGTATAGCAAGTTGAGGTGGTTCATATTAGAAAGAGATGCATTCCAATTAAATCACATTTTTTCCACAAGTACTAAGCACTAAAAAAGGGAATACAGAACATGCTTCCAGAGAGGAGCAGTACTGATGACTAATGGCTTAAGGACAGGTTAGGGAAGGTTTTGTTGCTGCAAAAGTGAATTAATGGATAACACCAAACATCTCAGTACAAATTTGTTATAAGGCATACTTGTTTAGAATAAAATATCATCACCAAAAATGTCTTCTGTTGATGGCAAGGTTTGCTGGATTTTTTCATGTCTAATTGTAAAAATTTCATTTTTCTTTTCTTTGCATTACCATTTAGGATTTCATATGGGATGCAAGAATATGAATGCTAGCTGAGGTTAATGGACATTATACGAGCACTGGATACTACTTAAAATAATATTGAGAAGAATATTCAAATAATAAATTCTAAAATTATTGGGAGAAAGCACATTTCATTTATCAATGCATAGCTATAGGTATGATGTTTGCTAGACAGTTAGTGAGTACTTGGACGAGTAACATGACATTTACCTTAGCAAGTATCATGAAAGGATATTAAATTACAACACAATCATATCTTTTCCTTTAGCCTCCTCATTAATCATGATGTCAAATTTAAAACTGTGCTCTACTAGTAGTGGAACCGTCCTGTCAATGCTCTTTCACAAATACTATGCCCTGGACTACACTTGGAAATAGAACCCATCTTTATATTGATTTATGCAGTTTCTCATTTCACTTCCTCAAAAGCAGATGTTGTATTCACAGATGGAAGCAAAGCTGGGGCAATATCATATCTTCAGTGCAAGTTCAGCTCTTCGTCCTTTCTGAATTCTGCAGCTGCTCTGAGCTTTTCAGTCTTCTCTTCAACAACTTCAATATAGAAAATGCAAGCCTGATTAATTCCATTTGAGAAGACTCAGAATGAAGCATTAATTGCTCACTACTCTGCACTTGTAATAACAAATTTAGTTAGGTAGACTTTGCAATAACAAATGTAGTAAGATTAGGCATTATCTTTCACAGAAATAAGTTACTGAAAAGAGTCTCAAGTAATATTTATCCAACATGTTGGACAATTAGACATATGTAACTACCAAATGTCTGGGCGGTTTTTTTCGGTGTTATTTACATGTAAGTGCATCAAGTCCTGAAGAAAGGAAGCCGTCATAATATTCCATCCACAGCTGACTTTTATTTGTACTTGCAAACTGTTAATGAGGATGAATGGGAGACATCTCTTTCTGTAAGGAATCAAAACCTAGAAGAGACAATGTTGCAGCCTATATACTGCAAACATAATGTTATGTCCTAATTTCAGAGCACTGTTTTTCTGTGTATTTAGCACCATATATCCCATTTTCTAATGTGAAAATGTTTCAGGGGGTGGGGAGAAGAGCAAAACAATCTGTACTTCGCATTCTGCTCGATAATATATGCTAAACCAGCCTTTTTAAACACCATTTTGGGTCAGTAGAATTTTCAGGGAGTGTGGCATTCCTGAAATTGACTCTGGGAACTGTTTTACTCTGAGGGTTATCATCTTATGCAGGTTTTGTATCCTGTAAGAATCCTGTATCAAACACACCCTGTCCCACTCTGACAGCAAGGGTGAATCCTGCTATAAAGGCATTACGCTGACCCAGAAAGGCTGACAATACTTTCTCTGATCTAGATACCAAGTGGATGACAGTGGATCATTTGGAGAGGAGTAAGGATAGAAAGTTAGAGATAACTCCTCTAACCAGCAGCAATGACTGCAGATCTAAAGCTGCATTATAGACAAAATGAATACTTCCCCAAGTCTCTGCTGCAAGCCCCTGCTTTGGTTTGAGCATTTAAGTTTTATTAACTAAGGTAGACAAAAAGTAAAAGTGGAATGTACTCAATATTTCTAGTAAAATATGTGAGTTTTTCTTTCAAAACCTCCAGAAAAAAAACACTGCAAATTTGCAAAAATTTTCAAGACTGGACACAGTCTAGCTTGGACCTGCTTTCTTGCTCATCACTTCATCTTAGTGAGAAGATAGCAAGGCTGAAGCTCATGAGCTTTTCTGAATTGAGAATTAGGAATATACTGAAAGCAAATGTCATCTGTGAATACAGTTTAGGCTCCTCATTTATAATTTCACTTCAGCTGAAGACAAGTTAAACAATGTAGGGTTGAAATTATTTAAAGTGTATTTCTATTTCTTCTATGGTTTGGGTTGGTCTATTTGCAATACATGACTTTGCCATCTTCAAAAACACTTCCTCAAAAGCAAATGCAGAAATGGGTATGAAATGAGCAGTGTGTTGAAATGAAATGAGCAGTATGAATGCTTTGTTGCTTGAATGCAAGAAGTGAGTTCTAGTAGCAGACTAAGTCCTGGTGCATCTGTACAGTGCAGGGCTCAGATGCAGATACCAAACCTGTTGACTGGTGGAAATAGCTGTCAAGGATTGGCTCTGAAGTCAGTGAGAGGAAAAAAACCTAACAGAGCTGAAACGGGAGAATATGTTTTGTTGAGGAGGAAGTTATGTGGCCACTGGACTGTCTCCAAAAGGCACCGAAATAGCCTGAGCAGAAACAGAGGAAGCGGCTGTGAAAAGTGAGCTCGGGTGGAGTTGGCTGTGATGAGCAATCTGGAGACAGCAACAGTGGCCTGAAATTCAGATCTGCATCTGTTTGGTCTGTGCCCAAAGCTTATTGATTCTTCACCTTACCACTGTGGATGGACAGCTGCTCTGTTCACTGGTACAACTAAAATTTTTCAGCTAGCTCTTCTCGTATGACAGCAGGTTTGCCTCTCTCCTGACAAATGGAGGACACTTTTCCTGATGCCAGCACCAACCAGAGGATGATAACTGTCTCTCCTCACCACACACCTGTGCCAGCTGCCTGCTCCCCCTGCTCTGTCACACTCAACATAAGCTGCTGGTCCTGATTTTCCAATCCACTCCCAGCTTGCCCCCCTCTCAATTATAATCTGTAATTTTGTGTTGGAGAAGCTAAATACTGACTCTCATCAGCCCAACATGTCACCCATATACGAGATCTGAAAACAAGTACTTACTGACATTTTCCCTTTTGCTAAAAGGCTCCACACAAGTCTCTACAGAAGTACCTACTTTTCCTCTTCAAATCCCTCCATAAAACTCTTGCAAAAGTCCTGGCAGAAGTCAAGCTTCTCAGACACTATGCGTGCTGGCAATTGTGGTTACCATTTTGCTCATTATTTCCACACAATTTTGCCCATCAAAATCCATCTTTTATAACTTGCCTCGTTGTTAGGTTGAAAAATCTGAAGGGAGGGGATAACATGACTTTGTTTTTCTCTGTCCCCCTGTCAAGTTGGATAGTGCCACCTCCTGTATTTCAGAAACCTCAGCACTGTGG
Organism: Grantiella picta; assembly: GCA_013397955.1. Lineage (NCBI taxonomy): Eukaryota > Metazoa > Chordata > Aves > Passeriformes > Meliphagidae > Grantiella > Grantiella picta. The sequence goes on from VZRM01006003.1 coordinate 1,131,368, forward strand.
CAGTGTCATGATTGTTGCAGTCGTAACAGGAGCATTAAGGACTGGAGGAGAGAGCAAACGGAATTTAGCGGTCATGGCTTTTCTATCCAGATTTGTTAGAGAAGAGGAAAAAAAAAAAGAAGAAAGGAATAAGCGAGAACATTAGTTATTTGTTTAAAGGGCAACAGAAAGGATGTTTTTTGCATAGAGCTGTGGCCATGCCAAATTTCAAGTCTGGATTTTAGAAATATGCCTATTTGAAAAGAAACAAAAAAAAAGGGACCAGGGCCTCTGAAGAGTTCCTTTGTGTTTTGCCTATGCCTGGCAAGAAAAAAGTGAATGTACGCATGTGATAAAACGGCACTCCTAACCCCATTTATGGCTTTTTTTAATGGATAAATTCTCTGTAAGTCATCCCAAGTGACTAATGTCAGCTTAAATCATGTCATCTAAATTACTGGGAGAAGGTTCATGTTTGAAAACAAAGGAAGGCGCAAGGATTGTTTGGGTTACTTTTAAAAGTTGTATTAACTGAAAATAAAAAACCCTCTAAGACTGTGAGCTTTTTATGAGAATATCCTATTTTGATGGTCCCATTTTAGACCAGTAGATCAAGAAAATGAAGCACAGTATCATCATCTAAGAGGATTTATTTTAGAAGGACTGTGCTAGAAGAGTGTCAGCACCAGTGGAAGCTGTAAAGGAATTCCAGACCAGAATAAACTAAAATGTCCCTTTCTACCAGTTTTTTATTTCTGAAGTTTGTGCCCTGTTTGTAGATCATTACAATCACCATGCACTTTGTTGGACTTGCAATTTGCCTTTTCAAGTTTAAATTTAAAAATAACAGGAAGAGGAAAATCTCTTGCTCTCAGGCTGAAATTCAAACAGGAGTACCTCTTTCAAGAGCACAGTTTTATCAAGAACTGATTACATAAATCAGTTCGGAAGGAGGAAGTGGAATTACACTAACAAGTTTAAAAAAATGACGGGAAACCAAGTGGGAAAAGGGTTTCCTATGTTATTTCCTTATGCAGAGTGAAGAACAGCACCAATAGGATGTTTGCTAATGTATCATTTTCCAACTCCCTTGGAATGAAACTTGAACTCTAGTTCAAGCTGTTAGTAGAGGCCACTGGGAGATACCTTTCAGTGCCAAAATGTGCACATTCACCTCTCTCTTCAAAGTAACTCCCAGAAATCTTATTATTTCCGTCCATTTCTAAGGTAGCAGCATAATGTTAAATAATGTGCTTCAAACCTGCATTGTCTCAAATCCTTAATCATTTGCTTGCATAAAAATTCTCTCATTGGTTTTGATTGAGAAGACTTGGGCTCTATTTGGTATTATATCTGTCAAAAAAAGATCACATTGACTTCAGTGGGAGCCACCAAGTAAGAACCAGCATTTCCAAATGAGTGATATGGAATTAAGAAACAATCTATAAAGGACTTGTCTGGGTGATAAAGTGCCCGTTCTGTGTGATACAGGGCCTGCACTTGATTGTGTTGTAGCTTTGCACCAGTGGTCAATCCCGATCACAAACACTGCTGATTCAGTAGCTAAATAACCTGAATTGCCTCAGTAGCCTTGTTAATTACAAATCAGCAAAATTTATCTGCTAAATGGTAGAACAAAAGAATATCTAGAGAACATGGAAGCTCAGTTTGAAAAACCAAGCTTTACATGGTTAAGTAGCTAATGTAATGAAGCTAAGATTATTAATACCAGTGGAGAATCATAAGGGTTGTACCATCAAACCTAACCTTCATGGTTTTGGAGAAGATAGTAATTTCTTTCTTTTTTAAGTAAAGGACAATATGACTGTGATTTTACGATATTTAAGATGCCAGGCACCTGAGAACCTTTGTCTAAAAAGTTAAGTAAGTAGTAAGCCTCTCCAGAACCCTCTGCAGAACCTTCCTGCCCTGAAGCCCGCCAACACTTGTCTAACTTTGAGTTGTGTCAAACTGACTAAGGATGCCCTCAATCCCCTTTCAGGTCATTGATAAAGGTATTAAACAGAATGTACAGTGTCAATGAATAACAAATATCAGGACAGTCTTAGGACTGGCATCTTCAATGCAGCCATAAAAAAATACATGAGACAAAACCACAGAAATGTGGTTCCTGTTCCCTGATGCCTTAAAAGACTCATGGACATCTGACCCTGAACTGTACAAAAGCGTGGCTTGGAGCATCTTGAAAAGCAGCAGGGATCTTCTCAGAAAAGAGTCTGAGCTGCCAGTGAGCATGGAAATGACAAAAAAGGCCAGGTCTGGCCTTCATCAATAGTCATCAGTGAGAAGGGAGTGTGATAGAACCAGGCAGTCTTACTCCACTAGCATCTGTTTGGGAGCTGCCTGCATTGTCCACATTTCTTTATAATTTTTGTGTCACCGTGGTTATAAAACACTATTTTCACACCTGAAGAGAATTATGTCCAGTACATCTGGAGACAGAGGTGGCATAAATCCTATGCCTCAGCCTACAAGAGCGTAATAGAAGACCAACAGAAGTAATGAAGAAGGGAAGAAAGCCCATCAAGGCATCTCATTAGCAGCAAGGGTTGAGACAGAAATCTGAACATCAATTATTCTTCCATTATTCAATTATGACAAGCAGAAAAACTGCAGGAGCAACTGTGAAGTGGTCAATAAAGCCCAAGTGACAATTTTAGCAGGGTGCTGCTTAGTGCACAAGTGCTGATTACTGAAGGAGCAGTGCCGGAGGTGACGATGGGGTGATGCCTCATTGCGTTCCCCTGAGAAAGCAAGTCCATACAGGGCCTCCCTCTTAACAACAGACATTTAATTCTTCCAGTGATCAGTGAATAGTACAACACATGACATTTGCCCAGCCATTTGGGATGGGCAATTACCTGCACCATAGTGTAGACTCTGAGTCTGGACTTAAGGTTATGAGTACAGCATAGCTTTGGGGAAGAGCAGGAGGTGGCTAACAGCCATGAGATGAATATTGCAATCAAGGCTATTGCCTAGATACCCACTAGTGATTCATTATTTTTCCAAGTCACCATTTTATTGTTTCTCCACCCCATCACCCCATAAACTCTATCTGGATTTCTTGACTGCCAATACAACTTATTTTCCCCTTTTTCTGGTTATGGGTTTGGCCCAGTGTTCCTTAGCTATTCAGTAATAGGCTTCAGAAACTGAATGTGGCCCTTTTCTGCCAGAAGGCATGTGGCACAAGGGTTGCAAAACCACCTGTCTTGGAAAATATTTTGAAAGTGCAAAGTTTAAAATCATTACTGCAGTCAAACTGTTGGAATCTGAAGTCTCCAAGGACAGTAAAGATTGTGAGAATGTGGCATATTAAAAAAAAACCCTTAATAAAATTAGACTTTGGTTCTGAGAGCTTTGTCTGTCTTCCCTTCAAAGGGAAACAAAGATGGCAAGAAAAGGCTCTCTTATACAGAAGAAAAGATCTTAAAGCACCAAAAGAAATTATTTATTTAGATACCTGCTGTGCTCTGCTAAAAAGCCTTTGATAAACTGGTATCATTGTTTATTCTGTTATTGTTCATGAAAGCTATTTGATTGTAGCTGTAAAAAATCTCCATAAAATCTTAAATAAAAAACACATGTTGTGGCAGAGGCCTTTAGAAATAAAAAGAACCATTTTAAACATATTTTGAAGACAGCCTAATTCCATTGTTTTCTTTCAAGCTGAAAGGGGAAATACTGCATTGTTCCAAGACTCAAGAATCACAGATACAATATTTACGAGTAGTTAGGTTCTTGTTATCCCATATTTCTATCTATACATAGAGCAGACTATACCCACCAGGAAAAAAAATAAAAGCAATTATTCTTGCTTTTCCATTAACATTGCACTCAGGAGCAGTATTATTCACACATATTTTGGTGATTCAGATTATTCTGGTTTGTATTATATAAAGCATCTAGGAGAGGTTGCACAGTGTAAGGTGTTGTCATGTCATGGAAAGTGGATTTAGACAGCTGAAAAATATCTTTTGAGAGCAAATAAAGTGGTCAGATTCACAAGTCAATATACAAAGAACATCAACCATTGCTCACTTCTTGGAAGGAATCAGAAATGTGATATTTAGTTAAAATCCCACAGTTCCTAATAACCAATATGGTGGTTTTTGTTGAACAACATAAAAACCCACTTTTCTTCATGTGCCCTAACCACTGGATGAGGAGCTGAGCCAAACTCAGTCCCCAGAGAACATTCCCGACAAGCCCTAAGGAAAACTCACCCTCTTATTCTAGGTCAGACGTGCCCATAAATGAAGCCTGGCAAGTACATTCATATTAACATGCACTTAATCATCCAGTTAATGATCCACATTAAGAATGATCCTGGATAAATTACCTCCCTTGTATTCAGAGGGAATGTGACTCCTACATACCCGGCAGTAAGCAGAGCATATTTAGTAATACCAGTCTCTTGTAACCTGCCCCAAATTGTGTGCCAGTGTCCTCTGCGTGTACTCACAGCAGTCAGTCTACTATTTGAAAATCCTTAAAAATTATAACTTGTGGACATGTAATGTACACACAACAAAACTGAATATAGGAGACCCCCATTACAATTTATATTCTCACTGTATTTATCATTTGTTGTACAGCTTGTATTCCCTATCCACTGAGAATGCAAATGACTGCAGAATTACACCTGACAGCCAAACATCTTGTTTTGGCACTGGCACTAACTAATCAAATACCCCTGTGTTACCTGCTTTGAAATCCAATGTTAAAATCTTCTAAAGTATTAAGAGGAAGGAAAGCAGGGTGCCAGTTTCTATTCCAGAGACTTGAATAACTTATGGTATTGGATCTCATGATAAAATGTGTTTTAATTTAATAGTATTCAGCAATTATTTGCTAGAGGCTACTATTTAATTTACATTTACATGCATCTCAGTGCTGTCATTAAAACACAATTTTTATACCATGAATATTATCCTATCCAAAACAACTGTATGTATGTAATCCTAATCACATAGGAATTTCCGAGGACCTCAGTGTATAAAAGGCATTATTACATCATGTGTTTGAAATGCAGAAGTATCTGGGATGGACTGCTGTGCTCTAGCTGGTTCAGTAGCTCAGAGCAGCATTAATTCTTCCTTCAGATTAATGGATCCAATTCCCAGTAACAGCATGGCCCCTTTAGGCTGCTCTGCCAATATAAAATCAGCCTAAAGGGGATAAAAATACATAGAAGGGATAACTTTTGCTCACACAGTGTGTGTGCAGAGCACAGGATTGAGGAAGTAGGATAAACTAAAATATCCTAGAATATTCTCAACTCAGATTAGAAACCAGGAAAGCTCATGTTGACATCCTCAAAATATGGGCCAAGTAAAATAAACCTATAAGTGAAAAAGAACTGTGAACTGGCCTGCTGGAGTTCACTGGTAATTTCAAGGATGCAAGAAAGGGTGCAATTGCCCGAATGGACACTGACTGTGGCTATCACGACTGCCAGTCTTGCTCCAGCAAGAAGTGTTCACAAGCGTGGTTCTTGAAAAACTCACACCAAGACTGTTCAAAGCTGCCACAAATCATCAGCCCAAACATATCATCAAACTGAATAAATTACAGCCAGAAAAAACAGCATTTTTTCACTCACTTCTAGTAGAAGTCCACCTTCTTGTACAGCAGCCTTGTTAGATATATTGTCTTCTTTTATCATTTGGCCAACTTGCTTCTTAAAGTGCTTTTCTTGAATGGCTGTTGGAAAGAGTTATCATCAATTTAGAAATCATAACAATTAGAGTCACAACTAAAATTCGTGTTTAGGCACTTAACATGCATTGAATTTAATGGGTAGTTATGGTCTTTGTGGTCTGGATCCCAGTTACTGACAACTTTCTTTTCTTTTTTTTCTCTTTGTGCTGGAGATAGATACATATTTTGCAGTCCAGATGTTTTTTATATGAAATATCTCTCACATTTTTTATTGAACATATTTTTTCCATTAGTCTACTCTACATAAAGCAACAACCAAAACCCACAGGAAAGAAACAACCCCAAGTTAGCAAGTTGTTTTGTTTATAAAAATATGTATTATGACAATACAGAGAAATGTCTATATAACTCAGAAAAAAAAAGAGTGAAATAAGTTTCTTATTTTCAGTGCTGACCTCCTTGACATCAGATTGTTTTCACTCTCACATTGCTCTGCTCACTTCTACAAGTTTCAGCTTGACTGTCAGATTCAAGGGAATGTTCTCTAACTGTTTCATTTTTACACAGAGGTTTAAAATTTGTTTTTACCGGGTCACTTACTCCATAAAACTCATGAATAGCTCTCATTATAGATTAAAATTCCATATATTTTTCCTAATAATAGGGAAAAAAGCTTATTCCCGAATAAGCTTTTATGGGAAACTCAGCTGGTGAGTGCACTTCCTTCACACTGCTTGATCTCAAATATCTTTGAATGCTCAAATTCTTCTTATCAATATATCCTGCAGAAAAATCACTGAAATATAATCTCATTTCTGGGGATAATGGAAGAACCTCTGAGAAGGCTGGCATCTCTTGATAATTGGGGTTTGGCAGCATCTAGGGAGAGCAACAGGAACTTGTCTTTATCACTTGGTCAATAAAAATTAAGTCAGTTTCGCTCATACTGCTCCATTCCAGAGAAGAGTCACACAAATATCCTGCTAGCAAACAGAGATTCAGTTTTCTGGTTTTTACTCCTTTTCATGGAGAGAATGAGAGAGGAGATCATCCCAGTGATATTATCTAGGACCTTTGATACACAATGTTCCCTTCCAGCCAAAGGGGAGTGGGAATGACCCCAGCCAGACATGGCTAATAAACCAAAAAAGAAACACCCCTCTGAGAAAAAAAAACCAAGCCCACACCACAAAAACCCCAAAAAATCCAAAAAACCCCAACAACAACTCAACCAGGCAAAAAAAAAAAAAATCCTCTGCCCCCAAAAAAAGGGTTGAGACGGGCAGGAATATTCAGGTTATAGCAAACCAGAATAATAAGAAGAGACAGACAGCAAGCCTCTGAAACTCCCGAGCCTGTGCAAGAGCTCCTTATCAATTTAACAGCCTAGTAAGGGACTGTTGCAAGATACATTAGCATTTTACAACAGATGATGGCAACTGAGAACCACAGTGACTGAATATTTGTGATAGTTTTTAGCTTACATTGTAAATATTTGCTTAAAGTGATAATGTCTGTCATTACTCCAAAGCAATTATCTCAAATGTATAATTAGATGTAATAAATCCCTCCCCTGGGCATGGGAAAACACATCAGGAAAATCCCAAGATGCTTAAAACAGATCCTTACCCATATTTTCCAGCCAAAACAATTTTGGGATTTCAGACTTGTAAGCTAGGCTGCTGTGAATAGAATATACAGATTCTTAAATCTGCATTTTCATTTTGGTGTACCTTTTAAGCTAATTGGAAATGGTTGCTTTTTTCCCTGCGATCATCTGGGCCTTCTGTTATGCCTGGCTATAAGAACAGACATAGAATCATAGGCTCATTTAGGTTGAAAAAGTCCCTTAAGATAAAGTCCAACCACTAATCCAGCACTGCCTGGTCCGCCACATAATCATGTCCCTAAGTGCCACATCCACACGTCTTTTAAATACCTTTTGACAGCAATTTTTAAAAGCCCAACCCCTATTCCAGTGGCCTCTCCCAGAGTTTCCCTCCTCACAATAGATGTTTTTGTAATTACTGACATGGTGGTTTGCAGTCTTTGTGCAGGTTAAAGGACAGACAGGGAGGGGTGAGAGGAAACGAAGGTTTATTTCTTTGATGCACTCTTTTGGTGTTGTGAAAATTCCGTCCGTTCGAACTTCATCGTTAGTGGAAACTATTATTTTACCCAACTGAGCGGGCCAGAGCTCCCTGCCTGCTTGTTAGCCTTCAGGCTCATACAAACACAGCAGCAGAAGCACAAGAGATGTTTGTTCTGCAACTCGTCTGGCTACTATAAATTCCATCTCCAAATGGAAAGTATTTTAATGTTATTTTGCCAGCTAGAGTTACCCATATGTTAGGCCACACACATCCGTTTCGTAACATGCCCTACTCACTGGCCTGACTGCGAGCAGACCCATTGCACCATCAAAGAAAGATGAATAACACCATCACTCCAAGAACGGAATGCTCCTTGGAGATGGGAATGTTTGCTCCTCGCACCTGAGGCAGCAGAGCTGTCAATCACTGCTCACTCTCCTTCTGCCTCCCTGCACTGGAAATACTTGATTAACCCTGGGCTGGGCTGATACGGCTGTGACACCTCAGAAGAGAGGTGCTGGTGATAGCCTGTCACCTGGAGAAAAAAGAGCAAGACAGGCAGAAAACCACACAGGTCCCTGAAAGAAATGGGGAGGAGGAGGAAAAGCAAGACATGACAGGCAGATGAGGGAAACTTGCAAGATGCTATCTGACTCTGCAGAAAAACGGGGAAAAGAAAAAAGAACGGTCAACAGAACAATACCCCTGTCACCACCAAGAATCATGAGAGAGAACAGGACAGCAAGTATTGGTTATGATGGGTGGTTTGATAGCAAAGACCCTGATGCCAAGACAGCTGTGATCAAGATTAGACATCTCATAAAATGGTGACTCTCTGGAGCAACAGTGAAGCCTATGATGATGGAAACAAATGAGAGCTTGAAGAATGCAGATGTACTGTCTCTGGTAGGCAGGGAGGAGCAAATTGTGGAAAGCTGAAAAATAAAAAAGAGCGAAGGATGACTCAGTGACCTGAGGGGGAAATGGGCTGCTGGAGTTCCCATAGATCACAAATGGGGCAAGAGAAAAGCTGATATTGCAGTCAGTCTAATGAATGCATCTGGCTGTAAAAAAGGAAATGGAGAGTTTTAGCTTCATGGAGCTTTGGACTACTTTCTATGGGAGAGACAACCCTTTCAACTGTCAGCATAGAGTGTTCACCTACCAGGTTCAAAACTGGCAAACTCAAAAGATGGGAAGTGGTAACACCAGACACCTTTTTCTGAGCACAACATATCAAGCCTGCACTTCAGAACATGAAATAAAACAGAAGATGGAGCTGTTCTGCCAAAGAAGATGAATGAGCATATTGATACCATAGAATGATAAATACCAGAGCTACATGTACCAGGGCTGACAGTTTTGCAAGGTCATGCGATCTAGTGAGAACGGTGCAATCCCATGCAACATTAAAGGCCAACGAGTCTGGAAACACTGGGTTCTACTGAAGAACAACACTGTGGAAATATGCAGGGTAAGGGGAAAGGGGGCTAGGAAAAAGAAGAGGCGAGAGAGAAAAAAATGAAATAAAATGGCCCATGCAGTTTCCTGGAGGAAAGGTCAAAGATCTAAGGATATTGTTTCAATTTCTAATATGAAAGCAGTGAAAGGAGTGGAAACCAAAAAAAAAAATGTAGACTTACAATTGGCAGTTAATTAATGGAGAAAAAAAGTGCACAGAGGAGACTCTAAGATTGGCTGAATGAGTATGAGACTGTCTCAGACAGTGCTGTTGAGCCTTTCACAGCTGCACTGTCTTTGCCCAGAACAATTTGAAAACCTGAGATCTCTTTTGAACCTCCAGTTCTGATCTGAGCATCGCTATCTGCATTTGCAAACCCTTTGGCTTGGAAACCAAATCTGGAATCTTGTAGAGAAGAGAAAAGCTGCCTAATACAGTCTATAGAAGCATTATGAAACCAACCTTTCCCTTTCCCCCAGAAATAACAGAAAATTTATTCATTGCAGAATACTCTTTAGTTCAAAGGGATGGAGATTTCAGGACTCTCATAAAACCACACTTTTTAAACCCATGGGATTACATTCTCCAGAGTCTTTCTGTACCTCCTTCTGCACAGGCGCAACCTTCATTCTTCAGAAAACAATTAGCAAAATTAACTGCCAAATTAGGCTCTGTAATAAACTAGCAAGGGGGCAAACTGTATCCCAGTTGATCCCAACTGATCCCCAGTTGCCTGCATCAAGCAACAACACAAGCAAGAAATGAGCAGTGAAGGGATGCTGCTTCTGAACTGAGCACCTTGCCTGGGTTCATTTCAGGTGTAAGAAGGGGACCATACTGTCTTCTGCAGATTCAGGTTGGTGAATCAGTTTCAAGCCCTTCTACAAGGACTACCAGTTCTCTCCAACAATGCCCAGGGGATAAATTGTTTCTTAAAACAGCCAGAGGAAAATACCCGAACCCAGATTGCAGGTTCAGAGACACTGCTTCGAGCATGCAAGTCTTAGGTTTGGTAACTGTTACTCGAAAGGAAGTGAGAACAGGGTCTCTCTTCCTGGATCTTCTAGCGGCAGGAAGAATCAGCTATGCGTGTTACTCTGAATACTGAGAAAACAAAACAAATTGACTCGGAAACACTCGGTATGAGCAATTCTGCTTAACAAACCTAGAGCCATGAACTGAAATGGTCTGTTTCCTCTGGCTGTGTTACAGAGAACACCGAGTGACAATTAGGATGGGGGTCATTAGATGCACACTGAAATTAAAAAATACACATTGTAAGGAACAGTTATTACACAATACCAAGCAATATTAAAAGGGGCATTTGCACTCTGAAAGCTCACAACATGCAGGTTGTACAAATGCTTTGGGAAAGAAATCAGCCCCAAAATTCATAAAAGCTGAATAAAAGCTGTATGGTGCTTGGTCCTGTTGCAGAGGCTACCAGAACACCAGATGAAATTACGCTCGCAGTAATGCAGAGTTTTTCTTCCCAACTTAGCGGTTTTCTCAGTCTGCTTCTTCTTAAGAGATGCTTTGAAATCTGACTTCCCTTTGAAGTTTCTCGAGTACAGCATGACATTTATTTAAGGTACAAACCGAGCTGTTTGCTTTCCAGATCCCATCCGCTCTTTCTTCCAGAACCACTGTTCCCCTTTCCCAGCGAGCCTCATCCATTTCCCCCATGCCAGAGCGGCATCAAAGAGATGCCACCGCCGGGGTGCCCTGCTCTCCCCACGGGCTTGCGCGGGGCTGGTGGGGCCACCTCGCCCCCCGGAGCCCCAGCCCGTGTCCCACGGCGTCCGGAGGAGCCCTTTGGAAAGGAGGCGAGGGGGAGGAGAAGTCCCCGCTGCGGAGGAGGCAGAGTGCTGACTAACCCCAGCCCCGCTGTCACGCAAGCCTCGCCGCCTGTCAATCTCCCGGCGGCTCTGACAGGGGCTTGGCTCTCGTTCAAACCCTTGCGTGCGAGCAGACGAGCCGCATTACCCTATGAAGTATTTCATAATAACAACAGCTGTTAAATATTGATGACTCCTGGCAAGCGCTGAATGCTTTTCGAGAAGGTTAAGCCTTCGTGTAATGGAACCTAATTCCTCATTATATACTGTATCAGATATCTGGAAGTTGCCTTAAAAAAGCAAAGGAGCTTAGAGTAAAGGATCAGGAAAATAACTCTCGTGCAGCGGGGAGAAGGGAGAGAGCCCGCTGTGTGAAGGGTGAAGAGTGTTTCCCCGAAGTCAAATCCTTTTGCAAACAGTAAAATACTCTGCTGGAGTGATCATCAATACGGTCAGTTTCACTATATCCCACTGGAGGATTTTGTGTTTTTAGAAATTATTGCAGATCAGATAGACTTTCTAAAACAGTGATCCAGCTGCCTGTGCTGTCTGTGGAAATTATTTCTGCAAAAATTCAGAGAAAAGTGGGAAAAAGCTAACATTCCTCTTGTTTTTCTACAAACATAAGCTCTGGGAGATCCAGCTCATTGGAAGATTTAGTGGTGATCTGACAAAATATTAAGGATGAGATCTCAGACTGTCTGAGTTTCCAGCGGGCAAGAAGGCGAGAAGGGTGAGCCTCTTCGGCAAGTCCTGGTGTGCTTTCCTCCAGTTCCCTGAAAAAATCCACCATCTTCTTCACACTGCCCTCTAAAACCCACCAGTCTTATATTTTCCCTCTTGACCTAACTGCTGAGGAAGGTTGTGTCGGGGTGGGGTGGGAATTCATGACATCAGTTTGGGATGGACCTGGTGTGAAGCCAGGGCAGGCGGTACTGAGAGGTCCAGCAGAAAGGCAGCATCAGAATCCAGGTGCAGGTGGAAGAAGAAACACAAACCGAGGACTTCATACAGAGGTGACAGCCAGGGTATTTTTTTCTTGTATGTGAAAAAGAGGTCTCTGTGCCTTTGGGAAATAGAGTTGACATGAGGCAAGCTGAGAAGCTGAAAGCAATTGCCTGCAAATGTTCAGTTGTGCTGCAGTGCAAGGAGTTCTGTGAAGCTTTAGGAAAGTGGTTTACCTTTGGGAAACCCAGGTCTGTTAATTGAGTCAGGATAGGGAATCACAAAACTTAGGAAGTTGTAGGTTGGAAGAGACTTTTGAAGGTCATCTGGTCTGCCTCACCCTGATCAGAACAGAGCAGGTTAGGCACTTAGGCAGGTTCCTCACAGTTTTTGAGTATTGCCAGCAATGGACATTTCACATTCCCTCCAGGAAAAATTTCATTATTTAAGTACAAACAGGATTAATTCTGTAAGATAAGGAGTTGCTTAATGTTTTAGGTGAATAAGCATTTGGGTAAATTCTAGATGGACACTTCCTGTTTCCACAATTCTTGGTTTGTAAAATGTGTAGAATAATTTAATGCTGAGAATGGTGAAGTGGCTTTTAAAAAAGGTGTATGTATGTGGAGAATATGCAAATAAGTTATTAGTTTTTCTTCTGGTTTTTGCTGCTTTATTATATCTTTATCTCACACAACCAGCTCACAAGAACTCACACTTGTGTGTCAAGTTTTTATGTAGTCTGGGATGGTAACATCTCACTCATCCCCTAGTTTCTGAGGGATTACAGATCCAAAGAAAAGCTGTGTCTCCATGTGAAACAAATTGTGTGCTAAGTATTCAAACAACAGACTCAAAAGAACTTGTCTAGAAAACATATTTCTTCTCTATAGCTTACTGTTGCAACCTTTCTCTCTTCATATGACTCAACAGATGATCTCCTCAACAAACAACCCCACACTGCGCATTGGCAAAGGAGAGATTTTAGCGATCTGTTTGCATCGCTGTGAGTAAATATTTGAGTTATCAGTTGGTCTGGTAGACTATATTGGCTATAAGACTGCTGAAGACATGCAGTCCTCTGAAATTAACCCAAGATATAAGACTTATTCCAAGTAACAGTCTTCCTGTATGTCTTCACATTTCTGTTTCATTTTCTACTACATTAAATATGATGATTTGATCATGGAAACTTATTGATTTATAGGTTTAGTCCTGGGGCCTTATTTTATCTCTGTACTATTCCATTCTTTAATTAAGCTGTAATATGTTAGCCTGTCTGAATATCTGCTTACACACCATTTTAAATAAACACATAAAAGGTAAATAAAAAGGGGTTATTCTGTCAAACTACAAAATTGATTGCAAGCATGAGTTATCAGCAATTTTAAATAAGAAATCTGCAAACCACTTATTCTACTTTCAAATCAATACCCACATCCCTCACAAAAAATTAAGATTATTCCAACAAATTCCTTGCACCTTAAATTGGTAAATTACATGTCCATTAATCAGAATCAAGGCATCCAGCATAAGTTTAGAGTAGAAAAAACAAATTAATTTAAGAGAACTATTATGTGTTTAGAAAGCCTGCTTAGCATTGGTTAGTTCCAGAGTTAAGGACCTCAGAATGTACAATGGATGCAGCTTAATGTTTTCATTAATGACTTCACACAAATTAATCTACATTAGCCTGAAGTGTATTGCAGTGTGATCTGACCACTTACATCCTGATTGCTTGAGTGGAATCTCAGCAAATCGCACCCATCATGATATATATACATGTTCAGAGGAACAGTGCATCAGGACACATTGATTCTGGGATCTATGGAGCAGATGATCTATCAAAACTACATGAAGAGTTTCCCTGTTCTTCTAAACATCCTTCATAATGTCTTCTTGGCTGAATAGCTGTTCATCTTTTCCCCTGTTCAGATATATTTAAAAAAACATTTTCCCTATATCCTCTGATTTCCCAGCATTTTCTCTCTCTATGGCCAAAGTTTATTCTCTTTGGATATGGTTCATATTATTCCTTGTCATTAGGCCATTTTTTCAGGATTGATTCTCCCAGTGAAAATAATACATCAATGGACACGGCAGAGGCAGTTGCCCTTTGAGGAGAGGCAAAAATGGCTGTGACTTTTTATTGAGAAGGACAAGGGGAGATATAAAAAACAAAGGCTTTGTAACAAAGGTTACCAAAATTGGGAGGGCAATGGATAAACTGAATGCCGAACTGCTGTTCACCCAACCCCACAATATGAGGACTGTGAAATGCCCTGTAACACCAGCACAAGAATGCTTTAAAATAGATAAAAGACAGCAATTTTGAAGATGAGAATACCAGACTAGATGGACCACTGGTGTGACACAGTAGTGCATTTCTCATGCTGTTATATTTTCACTGCAATGCCACGGCCTTGTCCACAAAATTTGTTGCAGACAGAAAATAAACAACAGATGAACAAGAGCAGCATCTGTGATGTGAAACAAAGTATATCACAGAAGTGACAATAAGAAAAATCAGAACCTTATGAGAAAGCCTGTATGTGACTAAATTTAAGCATATGATGAAAGAGCAGCTTGTGACTAATCATTGCATCCAAAAACAACAAAAAATAATTTAATGATAAACAGCCTATTGAAATAAACTTGAGTCTGAAACATTTTTCAGAAACACAAGCAATGAGACCAAAATCCATTTTTACTGAAAAGGCAGCTAAGAGGAAAGCTATGTGTGTTCATAAGTAAGCATTTGAAGTCTACTGGAATCTTTCCCGCTTTTGGAAAGGTGATTTTAAGTATTGCATTTTACAGAAGAAATGCAATGAAGTCTTGATAATAGATTTACCTTGAGAATATCTGAACATTTTAGTTTTTATTGTCTACAGAAGATGTGCATTATTTCACCCTCTCCGATTTAGATCTATAGTTTAGAGCATTCAGTAATAATCCCTGAAGGATGAAATCAAACCAAAGATCGAGCACGAAAATAAATGCAACTAGGAAAATGCATATGAAATCATCTCTCCTCCTTCTTGACTAAAGCAACATGACAATGACTAACTTACGTGATATTTACGTGATCTTTGCTAGTCCCTTTGAATTTGATAACCTCCTTTCCAGGACTATAATTCAAACAGACTATCTCCTGGGCTTCCACTCCTCAATTTCTTGTGCCTTTATAATTTTCTTTGCACCATTCTGCATGGAAAGACACAGGCTAAATTCACACCTGTTAGTTCCAAGAGGAATTTAAGTCAGTATCTCTTAGAAGAGAGTTGAAAGAGCATGTGTCAGTAGGCCAATATATCATCCAAGATACTGTTTAAAAATAGCCGATGCACACGATCTGGAGAGGATAAAGGAACCTTCAAGATGAAATAAACACTGCATCTAAAATATTCACACTGAGACCTTAGTGCACAGGATGTGCATGTGTTACCCAGAAAACCAAATCTGGATCCAACAGTTTTAGAGTCAGGAATATCATAAGAACAATTCTTCAATATCTGCTTTATATAGCAGCCTTACTGTATCCAATATTAAAGGCACAGACACGTTTGCTTTCCACTGTACTTTAAATAAGCAAACACGCTTGACAGAGGAAATATGAGAATCTCCACCTTTAAGTCAGCTGGATATCACAGCACTTTGCTGCACAGCCACTGATAAACACACACACCCCACAGAACATGGTGCTCTCTTTCTAAAGCAGAGCTGCTCTGCTTGCTCTTTTCTGCTGTCTGTGGAGGCTGCCACAATGACATCGACTGCTTGAAGCCTTGAGAGGTTAAATGCATCTAATGTGCTGTGGGAAAAGTATGCCTGAGAGGAGGTCCTTAAGCCTTGAATTTTCTACTTCAGGAAGTAAAAACGCATGCTGAGACAAGATAAGGGCAAATGAAACATCAGGAATGTTATCTAAAAGTTCTAAAAAATTATTTCAAAATCAATTTTCAGGGTAATTTTAAAACATTGAGCTGTATTCCAGAACCTTTTAGAAAGATGAAGAAAACCAGTAGTATGACAATCTTACCTAAAAGCGCAAAATTAAGAACTATCCAACAACAGAAGTCAGAAACTGAACTGCCAGAATCCTAAATTGATAATCTTACAATCCCTGGATAAATATGTTTTTATCCACGTTAATATTTTAATGTATGCATTTAAAGACTAGTCCTGCAAAGCTGTCCAAACAGATGGACCTTGTTCCCAACTGGAATCCCATGTAAGACAGAGGGCCTGCAGAGAAGACATGGTTTTTCCAAAAATAAATCACTTTGCAGAACAGGAACCTTCTGCAGAAGTAGAAAATGCATGCGCACAATGTATTCAATTACTACAAGAACCTTTCTTTTTCACTTCCTCACAATGGTTTTGCTCTGCCTTTTTTGACAGCCAGGTTCCATGCTCAGAAAAAGATCCCAAGCAGATGCCAAAGACCCTAAGCAGGCCAGTGGTGGCCTTACATGTTCTCTCCTGCTCAGCACTAGAGAAACTAAGTTTTTTAAAAGTGCCATGGTCCCTAGGTCAACAATCAGAATTAGAATCTTCAAATTTTCTAAGCATAATAAAAAATTCTGTCCATATAAAAGCCAGGAAAGGTAATATCTGAATGCTCTAAGACTGTAAATTGTCTCCCAGCTTTGACTGACTTTTCAATTTTTGAAATAGAGAATACTTAGATATAGTGATAAAATTAAAAGGCAGGACCAGAGTTCTTATCAGACTTGTCCCATTTGAAGATAAGGAAAACCAACGTTCAGTATTTCAGAAACAAAGTCCTAGCTAATAAAATATAACCTTTTCTCCAGTGTCAACTCTTCTGCATGTGTGTCATTGACTTGAACAGGCAAGTCTGACTCCTACAAAGGTGCCTCCTACCTTGACTCATAGCAAGCTATCAAAGAAATAACGAGTATTCCTTATGGGAAAAGGATAAGAATCTTTTATCTCATTCATGAAACTTATAGGATTATGGTTTCAGCTTTCTAGGTAATAATAACCAATTGCAGCTTTCACTGAGTGATCAATGCTAGGTGAATAGTGTGTGTAAGTTAATTATGATGCATAAATTACTTCTAGTGATTCTTATTCTGTCACAGTTCTCTGGATGAAAAATGGTGATTTCTAACCTACTGATTCATCAGATCTGTTTTACACTCATTATGTGACATAAACATTAGTTTCTATCGCGTTTTCAATAGTTACAATATGATTTTTGTTGGATATACACTGTGGCTTACTGCCAGAGTCAGTCCAATACCCACTGAAACAGGACTTACTAGTGCTACACTAAGGAAAATAGGAGTATGTTTAAGGCAGACAGTGAAAACTGCAAATTGCAAAAAGCAAAGATGCTTTTGCACATGTTCTTAAAAAATGTGAACATTAACTGGAGACAATGTTTACCCTAGGATCCACTTTATTTTAAGCCTGAGAATTTTTCGGAGGAATCATTATGCTCCATCCAAAAGAGGAACATTTTTTCTCCTGCCGGGGCAGATTTGCAGGGAGGAGGCTCATTTCTGCATTGCTGGTCTGGCAGGCAGCAGAGCTCTATTCCTCTGATCAAGAGATCACTTTCATAACCACTTTTCTGAGGTCACAAATGAGTCTGCTGCAGTCACGCAACCCCTCGCCTACCAGAGCTTACTACAACAATACAGGTTCACGGAAGCTTTTTAAAGAGGCAGCTCATCCTTTCAACCCACACAGATATAAGGCACACGCATGTTATCGGATGGGATTCCCCAAAATAAATCATGGGGCTACTTTATTTCAGTTTGATCAGAGAAGAAATGTATAGCTTCGAGTTTTATCTGGATGGAATGATAGAATTCCTAGGCAGAATTAAATAAAAGCCAAAGTTAAATAGCTCTACAATTCTTTTAAATGATACTGGCACCTTTTGCAAATATTTAGTTAGCCTATTCCTTTTTACTATCTTAAAGGTCCATGTTTGCCAACCAGGTGTACTGTGAATTATGCTAATTAAAATATTTAGAAGTCATGGTAAACAGTCAAACAAATATTAGATTCAATAAACAACAAATATGATTGCTCTGAATTGAACATTGCCCTGCTGCACTGTTAGAAACACAACAATACGGAAATAGTAGACCAGAAAACAGGTTTATGAATTGGTTCTGAAGGAATAATGTGCAAGTACAGAAAGTTCTAGTTAGAGCTTGTTCCTAGGTCAGAAAAGCCTACTTTATTTTAGCCAAATATCCCACAAATGACCAACATAGTGATCTGTTGTATGGACATGCCTTGCAGGTGGTAGCTGGGATGACTTTGGGTGATAAGGGGCAGTTGGGAATTTAAAGAAAAAAGTTTAAAATATTTTTCCTCTTATGATAAGTCAACTCTACCCAATGAACGGGGAGGGTTTGGCCTATTTTCACAAGCTGTTAACGCTATGAAAGCGACCGTTGTTGTTTCATCATTAATTATTTGCACTAATTACCTGAAATAAAGTTTTCAAAAGCTGTTAAATTACTTTGAAGCCTACAATTAAAAAAATTACAGTGGCTGTATTGCTCATTGATATTTTGTAAGGATTAGTGTACAGACACATTTCGTTTAAAGGCAGCACAAACAGGCTTGCCCAAACCAGCTTTATAATCCAGCTTAAATAAGTAACAATAGGAATTAGGGCACAGCACTAAGCCTGTTGAGGATTCACAGTGTGGGATGCAGTTTGCACACTGTCCTGCAAGTTCATCTCTATTATTAGACACACTAAACAGGTGAAAGCTTGTTGAGCTGTGCCCATACATGCTACAGACAGCTTCAGGGATCCTGGAGTTGCACCCACAGGTTGTTAGGTACCCTTGGCTTCATCCAAAGTGGAGGCTTTTTACACTTTAGGCTTGACCTTGATGTGTATCTTCACCCATCTCAAGCAGTGGGAGACGTTCCCTTCCATCTGCACGTCAGTTTGCAATTGACACAAAAGATGTCATCCCAGTCCAGCTTTGATACAAAACTAATGATACCCCAAAACTGGCCTTCTATCTGCTCCAGGTCTCTCCTATATTTACGGAGAGGAATTAGGTTGGAACCTGGACAGAGAATTGTGTCTTTACTGCTGGTGGAGCTCACTGGCAGAGCTCAGCACACTCACATAGCGGAAGCAGGCTTAGCCTCAGGGGCTGAGCATCGCTACATCTTCTCAGCTCAGTCAAAATGCTGGTGGAGGTTGAGACAGAGACAGAGCCACTAGTCTGTAAAGGGAGGGTGTTGACAGCCTCCAGACTGACCTCGAGGGTAACAGTACCAGTGCAGACAAAGCCGCATTTTTGAAGACAGGCCACAGTTTCAGAGGTTTCTGAGGCTTCTGAAGATTTTACCTTGTGTTACTGATTTGTGCCCATTCCCTTACCACTACAGCAACTTCCCATGGAAATGAAAAATATACAGGATCAAGTCTTGCATAAACAGACTTAATTCCTGTTTAGCAACTTTGGTTAAAGCACAAGAAGTTTATCTAGAGAGAAACAGCATTGGATACTAATGCAAGTATTTAATTAACATGGCAATTTTTCCTTTCTAGCTACGGAAAGAGATACATGAGAATGCTGTTGGGCTACCTTACCTTTCCAAGCAAATTGCACTGTTCTTCTGGAGGCAGTTGGCAAAGAAATCATTGGTAACAGCAGGAATGAGTTTATGTATGGGCATTTGAGGGTAAACAGCTGCTAGAATACTGCTGCTCTGTTCTGCATACCAGTCTGGCCACAGAGCTGGTACCTAAAAAGTCTTGCCTTTCTGAAAGTCCTTTTTATAACACCTATTATATGAAAGTAAAATATCTGGAATATTTTTTCAAGAATACAACCTTTCCTACTCAAAGACAGTGTGGACAATTGCTCCATTTTCTAAGGAGATGCAAGCAGGCAGCTAATACACGTGTCTAAGTCCCACTGGATCTGCAATTGTAGAGGAAGAATTGGTCAGTAATTTAGTATAGTGAAATCAGGATAAACAATGGCTTCTCATATGCCAATTTCCAAATAATTACTGCAAGCTTTCCTCACTCCCTCCACGGCTCTTAATATCTGGCACCTGATAGTCAAAAGATCTGTACATCTACTATATATTTAAGAGAACATGCATCCAATCATTTGGATTAGCTGCAAATATGCCTATATGTCACTTTTTTAGTCCTTTTATGGAGTTTATTTAATCTGAAAATCATCCAGAGAAATGTAATAGAGTTCACTTATACCCCAACTAATCATCCAAAATCAAACTATTTCAGATTAGCGAACCATAAATAATTTTTAATAAATAAATTGACTTTAAATAGCTACTAAGAAGTATTCTTTCATTAGAAATAGGTTTAAGTACTGTGACAAATTACAGTCATTAGATTCAAACCTAAGGCTTTCTGAGTAACTCGGTTATAAAAATTACAGCAAGTATACTCACAAAATTTCTTCTACCCTCACTCTCTTCCTTCTGCCTCAACGTACTGTACATAC
Organism: Grantiella picta; assembly: GCA_013397955.1. NCBI lineage: Eukaryota > Metazoa > Chordata > Aves > Passeriformes > Meliphagidae > Grantiella > Grantiella picta. Next base: position 1,151,871 of record VZRM01006003.1, read on the forward strand.
TTGAAAATGGCCAGTTTTTGTCTGGAAGAGGAGGAACAGAGTATTTTGGTATTGCAATGTAAATTAAGGTCTAGCTTGGTCAGAACCGCTGGAGGATGCCTGGAACTATGCTAGTACTAGGCAGACGGGAAAGGACAGAAAGAGTGCAGCTGTAGAAATTAGTTTAAAACTTATTGTTTAGTCGTTTAATCACTAACTGTGACTGAGCCTTCCACATGTGGTGGTTCACACAACCTGTCCCAGCACAGCATAGCCTTTGCCTGATGTAGAGAATGAGTAAAGGAGCTGGAATACCTAACGACTGCACTCCAGCCACGGCAACACAGCCGGGTGTTTTGGAGTCAAGGCAGGATGGGGCAGGCTGGGAATGGGGCAGCTGGAACATTCTTGTGCCTGCTGTATTTTCCGTTGGCCAGATGTTCCCCAGTTGACATGAGCTGTGAGGCACTGCATGCGCCAGTCCCGGAGGGTGTTCTGACCCCTGGGAAGCACTAAAGAGGCCCAGGCCTGCCCAGCATTGAGGAGGCACAAAGGTATTTCGAAGCTCTGATCCTCTCTTCTCCCACTCGGCCCCAGTGCCAAGTTCAGCTGCGGTGTGGGAGCTCAGCTGTGGCGCAAGACTCGTTTTGTGCATTAACCCGATGAGCTACAGTACCATCTGAGACCAACATGTAGTTAATTGCTGTGAGAACAAAACTTTGAATTTCCTGACCTATTCAAAGTTTGAATTTCCCATTCACTCCACGCTCCCGTACTAACAGATGGTATACAGGGTGTAGCTTCAAAACTTCCTGCATCAGAACATATGCAAAGGCAATGAGAGGAGATGAATTGCACACCCCTGGAAACCTGCTCTTTATTTCAGAATGGTGAAATCCTATATAAATCAATTAACGTGCCCAAGCAGCCCCCATCTTCCATGCAAATAGCGCTGGCTGAAACTCTTCTGCGCAAGCTATCCCTGCCATGGGGAGCTGGAAAAGCACTGGTTAGCAGAGCTGACTCATCAGCTGATGAGCCCACAACCTCAGCCACAAAGGACCAAAAATGCTGGTGGTGGCATGAAGTGTGTGGGTGGGAGCAAGGAATAAGCAATCATCTGGCAGCCTAATGCAGAAGGGAGGGTTGAGAAGAAGCCATTATTTATTCCCCCCTCCCGCCCTAAGGCTCATCCCTCTGCTTCAGCGATTCTCATCATCTTGACGCTGTGGTAGGGCTCTTTGTAGGGGAGGGAATGAAAGGTACATCCCCTCCCTGTGGCCCATGCAATGAAAGCATCAGCAGGCTATCTGAGCTCACCACACCCAGATCACTTAGGGCAAAAGGCCCTCATGGAGGAGAATGGAAAAGAGGTTTGCCTGGTCCTTCTTTCACCCATAGGGGACAAAAACAATGTCTTGTTGGGGAAAAAAAGAAAGAAAAAAAAAGGAGAGATCATTGCTTTCCCACCAGTCAGTCTGTTACTAGAGAGGAGAGATGGAGATCCAATTCTGGAATGGCAGATGGCAGATATAACAAAGTTCTTAGGAATGGAGCAAGGAATATAGAGAAAAGGGAGAATATTGTAGCAAAATGGGAAAAGACAAGGACAAAAAACTACATGGAGAAAGCAAGAAGATCTACAGAAGAGCAAGATGCAAAAAATAAAATTTTACAAAGAGTGACCTTGGTTATCACTAAAAAGGCTGCTAGAGAAGAAGACGTGGAAGGAAAGGAAAGTCACCAAGTTAAACAGCAAAAAATAAAAAGAAAAAGAGAAAACTGACAGATTTAATTAAAAGTTTAACATGAAAGTACACTGATAAAATCCCCCAAATTGTTCATATGTATCCCATTATCTCCATACAGATCTAAGTTTGCTTTTGGGTGTTCATTCCCTCCAGCAGCCTTCTACCACTGCTAATCTGGCTAGTTGGTCCCCACGTTAACTAGCACAAAACACTCTCCAGACAAATTATTGGCGTGGTGATGGTGTGACCTCACACCTCCCAGGCTTCAACCTTTTCAAGGCATTTTTGCTGTGACTCTGAAAAATACATTTACCTTCAGGCAATGTGTTTTTTGAAACACTAGGACCGATTTTGAAAGCCTGGCTTGTATTACTCCACTAATGCCAAGGTTAAGCAAAACATAATAAGGAATTAAGGACATGACCAGTTGTCTTTATGTTTCCTCCCCAACCAAACTTCTTGTTTTCTGAGAAGAGGCTTTTTGCCCAAATTTTGCCTGCAGTAGGTCTTTCCTGGCAGACTGCCTCAGTGGAAAGGAGATTAAGTTTCTCAATGTCCTCTTTTCTTGGAAACTTTTTGTTACATTTCCCAGTCTCCAATACAGGCAGTTCAGGGCACAGGAATATACAGTTTAAAAGTCTTCCCCAACATGTTTTTCACATGCTATTGTGTTGGTATTTTGCAAGAGAGTGACAGAGAGTCGCCACACTGTAGTTTGTAGCTCTTCTCCAGCTACAATAACAGTGCTAGTGGAATATTATCTTCAGAGATTCAGAACACACAAGATCTGCTGAGGCTACAATATCTAAAGTAAGCAAGCTGACCCCTGTCTGAAGATCATGACTTGACTAGATAAAGATGAGATTTAAAAATTCCTCTTTTCTAAATTATCTCTTGGAACTCAGTGGCCCTGCACTAAGTGTTGCTGCGAGGGGCACATCTTCTGTCCAGAAACTGACCTCTCCTTCCACTTCATGCTGACAGTGTTGACAGTCCCAGCCACCCTACTGGTTTTAAAGATATTATCGGCTACTACCATGATATATTTAAGGTGTGAAGGTGAAGTAACATTCAAACTGACATTGTCTCTGCTTTCCTAACCATAAGTTGGCAACAACAAATGTAGGGTGCATCACTGTTCCGAAATGATATGGCACTTACTGCCAAACTTATTAAATATTTCTAAAATGCTTGCTAGCATCAATAAAAGTGAAGAATGTATGTTGCAATGTGCAATACCTTCAAACTCTCTGACATGTTTTTGTGTATGTTTGGCTCAGGAGAAAGTGCTCTTCCCTTAGGCAGATACAGAACTACATTGCTAGGGTTTGATACAGTTCTGGTGGTCCTGAAGAAGTGCTGAAAACAATCAAAACCTCTTGAACACATCGTAATTTAAGAGCACTCTGCACCTGGCATGACTGCCCCTTTAAGAATTATTAAAGTAATTGCAAACATTGCTGATTTCCTCTCACAAATATTACTTGCTTTGAGATGTCCAGCCTTTTCCTATATGCAGCAATGAAGATTAAGATCTTAAAGAAAAGTTATGGAAAGAAGAAATGCAATTTCATTTTTCTCCATGTACAGTCATAGTCCTTTCAATAGCATATTAGCATATTTTCCACATAAATCCTTACACTCATTGGCTCAAGATACATTATTAATGCTGAATTATTTATCCTCTCAAGAAATGTTTTCATAAAGCATTTTTTATTGTGCCATTTTCCTGTATAAGGTTTATAGGGGTCATTTGATGGCACAATATCTGTTCAATAAATTATTTGGAACAAAATATAGAGGTTTTGTGACAAGTTTTCACTGACACTGATATACAACATAATACCAACACGCAGAAGATAGCATTTTCTGCACAGATATTGAAATAGGGGAATAGATAAGAATAATATAAAATGACACATGCTTTGCAGGTATACAGTTAGTAAAGTGGTTATGAAGTTGTAAATGGACTAGGAAAAAAAAACAATTTAAAATATATTGGGTTTTGATTTAGATCTGATCTTTGCTTGTTTTCAATCCTCTTCTTTCAACTTCTTTCAACTATTTCCAACATGTAAGTAGCCAATTCATATTGCAGGTTCAGAGGTAAATGGGAGTAGTGGACATTTGCTTATTGTAACAAAAAACTACAGACGGAGATTTACTTTCTATATACATTCAACTTTATATGTTCCAAGCAGATATAAAGAGGCAATGCATTGAGGGGATTTTAGTAGAATTTTAGGGACACAGTAAGTTCACATACGTACTTTGGCAAGACTGTTGTATAGAATCAAACTTTCACAAAAGTAATTATGAGCTTCTTTAGGAGAAGTTTTAATGTCCACTTGTAATTTCTCTTACTGAGCATCTAGGTTAGTTTGTTGATATGCATTCTGCTTCCACTTCTACTCGATGGCAAGATTTTAGAACATTTGTCAGTTATATCATCTGCAGTATTGAACCAAAAATTATAATAAAATTAAAACTGGACTTATAAAAGGAAACTTGCTGTGCCTCATCTAAAAAACTTTCATTTCCCTTCATGGCAGGGAACGTTCAGAGCACTGACTAATATGTTACTGTTACATTATATAGAGAAGAGAAGCATCTGTGTTAGTCACATGGGATTTTCTTTCTAATAATGTGAAAAAGATACTAAGCCAAACACAATTAAATGAAGAAAACCCCTTCAGAGTAATCCATTGAGCCAAACTCTAGGACTATCATATAGCAAAGTGAGGCAAGCTTTGCAGAAACCAGTCCTCTACTCATATTTTATAACTTCCAAGCATCTAAATATTTAGTCACAGCTTAGGAAGACAAGTGTCTTTCACAGATTCAGCCATATAAGCCATGGGATAAATCACAGACTTTAGGGCTTGACTAAATCATTGATGTATTCATTTACTTTCATACTTCTAATAAACTTCCCAGGCTCCTCTAGCTCTGAGGTTCTAACTGAGAAGATTTTTGTGCAGGAGGAATTTGTGGGTTACCTGGACATGATTTCGGGGAGGTCATTTTATCATAAAGGGTACTGTGAAGAAATGAATAATGGCTGTAGAGTAAAGAGTCAAAGCTATGGAAAGAGGAGAGAGGGCTGGCAGGAAAAAAGATTTTATAGCCATGGACTACTACAATCACATGTCCTTATGGGAAAAGCCAGGCATAGAGATGTCCACAGAAGTGGCAGAGCAAGCTGCTCATTCAGAGAAATGGGCAAGAAACAGAAATTGTTAGTTGATTTTGGTGGGGCACAAGTTCCAGTTGAAATTCATCATAGGAAAAAGTGCTGGTAAGCCACCTGAACATGAGCCAACATGTGCCCAGGTGACCAAGAAAGCCAATGGCATCCTGGCTTGTGTCAGCAGCAGTGTGATCAGCAGAACCAGGGAAGTGATTTTCCCTCTGTGCTCAGCACTGGTGAGGCCATGCCTGGAATCCTGTGCTCAGTTTTGAGCCCCTCGCTACAAGAAAGAGATGTTGGAGCATGTCCAGAGAAGGGCAACAGAGCTGGTGAAGGCTCTGGAGCACAGGTCCTGTGAGAGTCACCTGAAGGAGCTGGGGGTGTTTAGCTTGCAGAAAAGGAGGCTCAGGGGAGACCTTATCACTCTCTATGACCACCTGGAAGAGGCTGTAGCCAGGTAGGGATCAGCCTCTTCTCCCAAGCAACCAGCAACAGGATGAGAGGACCTGTGTTAAGTGTTAAGCCGCACCTGGGGTGGTTCAGGTTGAACATTAAGAAGAATTTATTCACTGAAAGGGTGGTTAAGAATGGGCTGCCAAGGAAGGTGGTGGAGTCAGAGTCCCTGGAGGTGTTTAAGAAATGACTGGATGGGGCACTTAGTGCCATGGTCTAATTGACAAGGTGGTCATCAGTCAAAGGCTGGACTTGATGATCTTGGAGGTCTTTTCCAAACTAAATGATTCTGTGATTTTGTGATACTCATTGTTTCAGCATTCTCTGCAGAGCTTTGCTATGTGCTGTAACCCTGAAGTCAGCTGTAGCAAAGTGAGAAGGGAAGCTAGGAGGACAATCTCACACACTATTCTCTGGACTGAAACTATTTGTCTTCTTTGTCTTCAAAGTCCTATGTAATTATAATATGCCAAACTAAGTTCCTTGTTCTGTTGGATAAGAGGTATTGTCTTTCCTCTAAAACATATCTGTGTTTAAAATAAGAAACAAAGTAAATCATTTTCTTGACAGTAAAGATACAAGCTTCCTCTCAGAGATGGTAATCACTCAAGAAGCTGAGAACAAGTATAAACCAAGCCAAAGTTCATGCCTGGGGGAATGCTTCCCTGCCTCCCATCCACTGCGGCAGTGATAAGGACAAAACCACTGCTAATATCTTCTACAGTCACTGAAATTGCTAGCAAATTCTGAAGTAAAAATGCCATTTTTCCTGTGATGGAAACCAGTCTTGTTTCCATATCCAAGGAAAACATGGGTTTCAGTGGAACAAAACTCCAAGTTTTTCCTCAGTCTCCAAGACCTAAACAAAATTTCACTCAAGAGAATTGATGAGATCAATGACAGTCCATTACTTACATCACGCGATAGTGGAATTTGATCCATGGCAGACTGGGAGAGTATTTCAACAGCTGGTAGCAGGCTGGGCCAAGAAGGACCTTGGCTGCCAAGCAAGAATTAAGCAAGCACAGTGCACAAGCAAGATGAACATCACTGAATACAAAAGACAGTGTGTATATCAGTCTCCTGGATGAGTTGGACCCAGCTTTTTCCTTGCCACGTGCATTTATTGCATTCATTTACACATCCTTGCCACACTCCTTTACATCAATGCTATGTGAGATGCACAGTGCGAGCTAACCAGATGCACTGAGCACAAAAGCCTCCCAAATCAAGACGGTTAAAAATGAGTGAGCAAGCTGCAGAAAGATGAAGACCCACACTTAATGTCTCAAAGTATTTTGGGGACTTCCCCTAGCACTGGAACAATGTACAAGTTGTGATTTATGGGAACACCTATAAAAGCAGACATTGTGTGCATGGCTGACCATGTGTCTGGTCCTGAATGTACTTCTACTGTACTCTTCCAGTGCTAAATGCCCTCAGGGGAAATCTATCAAAGATTTCTCTCATGTCACTTGTCATTTCCAGCTCCCTGGTTTTCTAATCAGTCTTGATAATATCAGGAGAACATTGAAGCCTACAGGGATGTTCATTTGGATGGCACCCAGCAATAGAAACTTGTATGAAATACAGATCCAGAAGTACAAGAAGAAATTCTGCAAGAAGAATCCTAATGATGGTGTGCTTCCCAAAGACAGCAAAAAATCTGTGTAGTCCAGCCTTCCTCCTGCAGGTGAATGAGTCAGTCTAACAGCTCTGAGTTTATAATAGCTCTGGTAATATGAACAATGCACAGCACATGACACAAGTATCCAAAAAACACCAGAAAATATCTGAAATTTATTTATACCTAAGATCCTTCATTTGCCATCACTCAAAAAAAAAAAAAAGTAATGCATTTAGAGCCAGTTTCAGAGTATGACATTGAACATAGTGTTGCACTGATGGGTCCCCTTGGTCTTCAAAGGTTATGGGAATTCAAGGTGTTTAAAAGTTGTCTTGTTCTTCCTGAATATAAGTTTATTCTGAAGTAAATCCTGCTTGTAAATCAACATTCTTCCTACAAAACCCATCTTGTTTGCAGGAAACTAAAGAGAAAGCTAGCCAGCACAAGGAGATACACCCTCTTACAACAAGGCACCAAGAGGAGACACAGTTCTCCTCCAACAGTCAGCAAAGGCCTTCCAGGGACAGAGAGATCTCCCGGTTATGCAAGAGGACATGTAGTACAAAACATCTTCAGTTATTTGTTACACGGAATGAACGGTGTTCCCAGGAAACAAGGGGAAGAGGAAATAATGACCCATTAATATATGCAATATGTCCCAATAAAATGGTCTCCCTGGCAATTCAATATATTAAAAACTCTAGTTAAAATAATCCAAAATAATGTTCGAAAATGGGTAATGTGGAGGAGAGTCAATGTGCAGCTGCTTCTCCAAAAAGGAGTCCTGCCAGATCTCAAGGATAAATGAATTCAGCTATCTATTTAAAGTCTTGACACTTTTACTAAAATTTCACTGATGTAGTATTTTAACGCTTGATTAGACAATGATTTGCAGACAGTAGGTCTTCCTTCAGTGATTTACTTATGTACCACTTATGCAGCAGAACAGTTTTTCCTTTTTTCATTAGCTGTATTGCTAAAAAGATGGTAAAATTAGAGAGCAGTAGAGAGTGGAAAATGTTTCTTCCATGAACAGTCCCTTTTTGGCCAAAACATTCCAAATGTTGTTGCAATTTGAATATCCCAGTTCAATACAGCCACAGGAATAACCTTAGCTGTTAACCCACTCTGACCATGAATGTTTCTTCTCAGTTCAAGCTATTGAATATGTTGTCCTAAGAAACCTAAACAACCTGATTGCTTACAGACAATCTAATGAGCTACAACTGTGGACTACAGCAATATATATGCTAAAGACATTTTGTATGTGTTCAAAACAGAAAAGTCCTTATTTCTCTTCCTTGAAAGAAATCACTCAGAGATCCATTTCAGAGGAGAGGACTCTAACTCAGTAGAAGATGTAAAGATTCAGATACACTGAGGTCTTCTTTAATCAAGGTCTCAACTTCAACCCTAAGAAGAACACAACTTAAATCCTTGATTTGTATGTCAAAGTACAGGTTTCATCAAAAAGAGAAGTTGGAGGATAATCTGAAAGCCTCTAATTATTTACATAGTAAAAATCAATATATGAGTCATACTAAGAAAAGATTGGTGGGAATGAAGAGATGGAATAAAGGAGGTATAATTCCCTCCTTCTTGTTATTGATTTAGGCATGTTATCCTGTTCTTATAAATATCTTTGATAATATTTATGAGTGTTCCAGGGTTTTTATTATTTTATTTTTCTATATCTGGTCTGAACATATCCATTATAAAGGGCCTGGAGAGAGTCCAATGAAAGGACACAAAGCTGATGAAGACCCTAGAGCACCTCTCCTCTAAGGAAAGGCTGCGAGAGTGAGAGAGCTGGAACTATTCAGCCTGGAGAAGGGAAAGCTCAGGGTGGATCTCATCAGAGTGCATAAATACTTAAAGAAATGGTGGAAAGAGCAGCCAGGTTCTTTTCAGAAGTGTCCAGTGACAGGATCAGAGCAAATGAGTACAATGTTCTCTCTGAACATCAGGAAACACATTTTCATTGTAAGGTTGACCAAGACCTGGCAGAGATTGGCCAGGGAGGTTGTAGACTCTCCACCCTTGGAGATATTTAAATGCCATCTGGGCATGGTCCTGGGAAACTGATTCTCAGTGACCCTGTTTGAGTAAGGGCATTGGATCAGGTGACCTCCAGAGGTTCCTTCCAACTTCAACCCTTCTGTCAATCTGTGATTCACTTAGTCTATGGTTTTAAATTTTAAGGGGAAGGTTCAGACTACTGAAACTGGCTAACAAATGAAAGGAGAATTTTTTCCATAGAAATGGATCCAGTATAGGCCATAACTGTAATAATAAACTCAATCATATGAACTTAGTTTCAGTATCACTTGACTCTTGCAGTGGAAAAATTCTCCACGCTTATGTAAGGTAAAATCTAAAAAACATATTTTTATCAAAGAAGCAGAACTTTTCAATCTAGAAAAAAAAAAATCCTAAAATTTTGGAAAGAAAAGTGTTGGAAAACAGTTGTTAGGAAGAGACAGAGGGGTAGAAGGGGATGCCTATGAATGTACCCATGCCCAGGGTACATGCACTGCAGGGGAATCTTGGATTCTCAGACAAGGAGCTTTGGTTCAGATAACAGCACTGTTGAGTAGCATTACATTGCAGATGATGCACCGCAAGCAAGACCACTCTGGCTTCCTCACCCATCTCAAGCTTTAAGATCTTCATTTTCGGTGAGTGTCACTGGAGTGTCATGTATGTCACACCAGAAACAGGTCTGCAGTGGGGAATGCAGCACTAAATATTCAAATACTACAATAAATAACAGCCTAAAGAGTCTAATGAATGAACCTAAGGATTCTCAATCACAGTAGTATGCTATGGACCTAGGGGAGTCACAGCCATGGACACTGTAGGAGGAGAACAAAGCTGGAACAGACTGCAAGTAATTGAGGATACTGATAATCAGGCCAGCTGGGAGGAATCCTTTGTTGCTTTCTTCTTCAAAGGGATAAATTCAATTTCAATTAAAGATGAACATTGGTGGGAATTGGATCACACTAAACACATAGAGGAGTAAAAGGAAATGACCCACTAACATAAATGTTAAATCAGAAGACAGAAACCACAGTGTGCTATCCTGTCAGAAATTTTTAAAAAAATAAAGAAAAGAAAATATATAAGAGGTTTACTTGAAGGAGAGAAATGGGTTAGGAGGAGGAAGGGCAGCTTGGTGAAAGTGACCAGGAAGTCCTGGAATCGACTGTTCTTCCAGCAGCAGCAATCCAAGGCACAGCAACATGAAGACAGAGGACCCACAGGAGGGAGACTTCAGTAAACCTGGAAAAATCTCAGAGGACACATATCTAAGGAAAATAGCTGAATTTTCTTTCAACAAATCATTATACAGGAGATAAGTGTAAACAGTCTCAGTCACAGTGAAGAATGGAAATGTAAGAAAAGACCACATTCACAAAAGCTTGAGTTCTTCAGTGACTGGAATCTCACAGAAAATCTCTTTTAAAAAATGAATAAAATGAAGCACAAATCTATAGGAAGAGAAACAGAAAACGCGATGTATAATATCAGATGTAGCAAGAAAGGGAAGGCTATAAAAAGCGTGCTAGAAGCCCTTTAACCATACAAGGTTGGGAAAATAGTTTTCTGCTACTCAGCCGAGGGGGAGCTACAGACAATGAAAACAAAAAAGTTTAGTGTTTATTACCTCTTTTGCTTCCAGTCTGCTAGGATCACCTTCGTGGCTGTAAAAGCTGATCTGCCACAAGAAAAGGAAAAAAATTCTTCTACAAAAGAAGGGCTTTAACTGAAGCAGGAGACTTCCAGCTTGGATGTTAGGGATTGCAAAGGAAGGTATGAAATCACTCACATTGCAGATTTGCAAAAACATTAGACAATGACCCTCAGGTTATGGCATAGCTTATTCTTTACTCAGGAAAGTTCACTACAGGCCTGTTTCCTATCATTTTTAATTCTGCATGGAAAGAGATGAACTAACATTTGCAGGAAAATTTCTCAAACTCTACTGCAATTCAGTTTAAAATCTATATATAACTCTAGTCTAAGGCAGGTCAAACAACATGTCTCCATGCTTGACTGTCACTAATTTTGCAAAGATCTGGATTGCAGTTTAAATATAAAACTTACAGAAACTTTTAAGATATTTATTTGCAGAGTTCATCTGGGACTCTCTACAGTCCTTATTTAGTTATCCATAAATCTATCAGATTTTTAGCTTTCAAAATCAAAAGAAATCTGTAAGTAAGTAAATATAGACAAGGCACTGAAGTCTGAAATAAACACAGAGATTCAATATAATAATGTGAGGGAGATTTTTGTTGGGAAGACACTGTTTTTGTGTGTGCTTGCATGTCTCTGTTTTTGCATATGTATATGTGTATATAAACACACATTTGTGCATGCAAAAAATGTCCAGATGGGCAAAATAACAATATATTTAATTAAATTATGTTTTATATAAATTATGCAGTAAAGGATTTAAATTTTTTTTTAATTGATCCATACTGAGGTCTCTACATTTCCCATCTAAGACTGTACTCAACAATATCAGCTATCATTTATCAGAAATGCTTATGGCTAAAAGGTCTAATATCAATGAATGAGGTGCTGAAGGAAAGTCTGAGTGGCCAATTGATACAAGGTGAGTTACACTAAAAACTGAAAGATGAGGACCTTTATAGCCCAGGTTTTAACTGTGTTGGTCTATTGAAATTGCCATAACTGGTGTCCTTACAAGCACTGGGAAACTTAAGGTTGGCTCTCTCTCAGAAAGGAACTGAGCTGCTAAAAGAACAAAGTGCTATTCTTTTAACATTTATTTACGAAATCATTACCTATACTACAAGGGGACAATTTAAACAACCAACAAAAGGGAGCTGGTTTTGAAGTGGAGCAAGACCACCATTTTCCTACCAGTGGAAAAACTGAGAAGAGGTACAAAAGGATGTACTGTCAAGAGTGATAAAGGAAGACAGACTACAATTAACCGAGATGGAGTATGTCCAAGACAGAGGCCCAGCAAATTCAAGTGGCCACAGACACCAAGTACCACTCCATGCTCACAGGAGCCCCACCCAAGGCAAATCTTTGTCAGGGCCAAATGACAGTCACAGTTTCCTGTAGCAGTTGATGTCTCTCAGTCTAAGCCCTGCTTCAGACCCAGCTGATTCATACACAAGATCCGGTGAGATTGGAAGGTTATTGCTGCAAGCCATTTTGGAGTACTTATCAGGAAAATGCAAAATGACTAAATGCTTATAGCTTGGGGGGAGCAGGGCTATTAATAGAGCCTCTGCCAACTGATGGCAGATATGAAGAACCTTAAACAAGTACACAGAAGAATTGTTCTGAAGCAAAAGGAAAACATTCCTAAGAATGAGGGAGGGAATCCACCACAATGACTTAAACTGAATCCCAACAATATCTGTCTCAACAACTAGGTCTAAATTTTGGAATGGAACAAGACCTTCGCTTAAACAGCTTAAGGAAGATGAACTGGTCATATGCTTCAAGGTAGTAACTCCTAATGGTCACTAAAAAGGGAATAAATGACTGACAGATGTTTTCCATGCCCTAATACCTAATTCTCTGAAAAACCGTTTTCACACTTAATGTGGTGAGGTTATTCCGTGTCCTCCAGTTGGCTATTGATCTTTAAACACATTTGAGCTGCACACTGACTACTGCAGGGTAGCTGCTGAAAGGACATCTAGTGGTAAGGAAATGAGTGTGTCTAGAAACCGCTGGAATTGTTGAAGGTGTGCCACTATAATTGCCATAGGAATTGGTGGCTTGTAATGGGTTGAATATGCAATGTCACATATGAACTAACATGTCTTCTCATGATCTTTTTTAAATTGGCAAACACTATTCTTAAAAGCATGTTTTAAAAACCTGGAATTTAAGCTTTACTGCCTCAAAACTCAGAGAACAGCTTTTTTAAATGAAAGATGCACGGTACTGTCTGTCACACATTACAAATTTGAATGTACTGATTCTCCACTGCATCCACTTTAGGAGTATTGGACAGCTGAACAGAACTCATTACAGATATGTTTTGCTTGATATTTAAGCCAAATTTCATCTTGGGCATCATCATTCCTTGGTTCCTCCATTGTGCCTCTCTAAAATATCCTGAGCAATTCCTTCCCTTCTTGTCTTTTCCTTCTATGAAGACAAACAGCCTAAGAATATAAATTGTACATATTTGAGCTAACTTTAGATTTTTGGGATTTGTTTGTTTGTTTGTTTTTGTGTCTGTGCAACTTTAGAGTCACTTCTTGCCTGTGTTTATTCCAAACCTTTTAATATGTACTAATGCCCTTGTGACCAGGAGATGGCCACAACAGAAAGCTCTATTCCAGATGGAGTCATGCTGGTCTCATGCAGAGAGGGATTATAACCTTCCTGTGTAGTGACATGCTGCCTCTGGGCAAACAGACCAAAATCCACACTTGGCTTTCTTGTTTATGTCAACATATCATATTACAGGCATGGAACAACTTGCTGACCACTGTCCCTCTTCGATTATTGTTGTCATGTTCTCTTTTCCAGGTTTGTCTTTTCTATTGAATACCAGTTTCTTTGGATTAATTCTCCCTGAGTGAATTAATACAGATTTACTAAGCCATTTTTCCAGATACAAGTTTTTATCCAATTTTCTGACATCTCTGTATGCCACTGGTCTCTTCTCTGTCCTCAGAGTGTTTATAACAGCTTCCAATCTAGTGCCATCCTTTGATTTAAAAAGCCACAAACAATCCATTTCTGCTCTTCTACCCTCTTTCATCATAACAAAGATTGAAACTCTGGGATGGATATGTTTGTTTGCTTTTTTAGGTGACTTGCTACCAAAGTCTTTTGCTTAAAAAACAAACAGACAAACAGATTCTGCCTTGTTTCTCCATAACTACAAGGAAGTAGATCGTGATGTTCATGAGGGATGCAGCAGATTCTTCTCTTACCCAAACATTTGCAACCATTCCTTATGCAGCTCTGTTTCCACAGCTTACCTCTCCTACACTCCACCCTTCTGAAGCTCCAGCCTGCTCTCTTGTCTTAAAATGGCATGTAGCTTCCTTCCTTTACTATAAACAATGCTTTCTGTAACCTTAGTTTCATGATGTAAACATTTAAAAATAAGAATGAAGGGAACACAAACTATGTGTTCAATTAGATAATTTGGGGATTAAATTAAATGAAATCTCTCAAAACATGGAACACAAAACGTTTCATCATAATGCAGTCTGGCTTTACTTGCTTTCCTTTTGCCTTGTCTCTTTAAGAAAAGGAGGCAGTGGATCTTAGAAACTCTGGCAGAAGGGTAGTAAAGGCAGCTGAAGAGATATTGCTGCTTGTGAATCCAAGAGAAATGAAAGTCAAGCTTAGAGGAAGGGGCCATAACACTCAGGTATGTGTTTAAAGGGAAAGAGAGGCACTCTGTAAACTGCAGGATGCTGAAGGGTTGGCAACCAGCTGCCACAGCTGACATGGGAGGCTCCTGATATCAGTGGTATCACCCTTTGTAATCTGATGTCAGCTTGTAAAATGCCCTGCAGCATGCCAAAGTCTCTTCAAGCTGGCATTTCTCCTATACTAAAATGCATTTTAAAAGCTAGAAGCCAACCAACAAATATCAGTCTCTGGTCAAAACAAAAATATTATATATATATATTACACACTAAGCATAATAAGGAGTAGTATCAGGAAGAAATAATGAGTAGTAAAGGAAGAATAATGTCCATAAAAAAGACTTCTGTGTATCTCTGCAGTCCACCTATAAGTTTTGGTCAACTATACTCCTTCAAATAGACTTTTTTCCTTTTTCTTTGAAAAAAATCCAGATATGATTTCCATTATTAAATCCCTAATCTGGATTTTGCTCTTGTGAACTCCTCAGCAAGAGACGAAACTCAAAATATCTTCAAATTTGAAAGACTTCTTTTTATGTGCAACTGAAAATGCACATTTGGCTTTTATTGTGCAGTGTGTTAGACAGCTACAAAAACAAGGTGTAGCCTAGTACAACTTCATTCAACACTTTAAACTTTGAATCTCTCTTATCCTGAAAGACAGTGATGATTTTGGCTTTGCAAGCAAACCCATTTCCTCCTGGCATACAACAAACATAGGTAATACAGTAGCTGCTTGACTTTCACATCATACTTAAACAGGCACTTTGAACATGCATGATAACAGCTTCAAATAGAGAATTCAAAGTATCTACAGGTATTACATCTGTCCCAAACTTCTTTCCTGGTTTAGTGATCTTACAGTTGTGTTTTCCCATTTTCTAAAGCCTGTCGATGAAAGATGGATTTTCTCTCATTATTTGGTGAAAAACACACAAAAGACATTAGAGGAAATGCATGAAATTTCCAATGCAACATCTTATTCACAAAATATGTTCAATGATAGATTTTTTTCCCTGCCTTTTTCAATATAATACTATCTGTTACTTTTACTGAGGATTAGTACAAAGCAGCAGTAAATTAGAGGGATACTTTTAATGAGATGCTGACATCTTAATGAAACCTACCTTGAAAGAAACTTTTGACTCGGAGATAGCTGACACTAAGGCGCAAGACAGAAAGTTTGTCCAGCTTCGATACGATGTCAGGCGGAAAAGGAAGGAGGCTGGCCAGGTGGTCCAGTTCCGCATTCAGACGGTCTCTGTGTCTCTTCGAAGGATTCGACTTTTCATTCCCAACTGCAGGCCTTCTGTGGTGGAGAACACATTTTCGATTACCTGTTTTACTTCCAAATAGTACAACCAGAGACTGAGATGTTGTACTCAATTAGTTGATAACGTGACTGTTTAGCTGCTATGAAAATCTTTAAAATTTCTGTCCCCTGACAAAAAGAGATTTACCTTTCTGCATTTGCCATAGTGCAAAGACACAGGCTTTGTCTTTTCACATCTGGAAAAAAATTAAGAACTGGTATCTCTTACTCAGGACTTCTCACTTTAGGGAAGTGAGTACTATCTTCATGTTCTAATCAATACCAGGAAAAACAATTTGTCATCTTTGCTGTAAAAATGAGGGGCAGAACAGCAGAGGAAAATTACCTTGACTAATGCATGAACCCATTCAATACCCACTATATTCATCCAAAGCATCTTAGTTCCCTTCATTTAATGACTCAAAGTTAACCTGTGGGTCAGGAGATAATTAAGAAAAAAGCCTGTCTTTAGATATGAGTTTTAAAAGTATGGAAGGCAAGGTGAAGAGAGAATCTTTCCTCAAGCTCAAAACTCCTGTGTACATTCTCACATTTATCTTCCAACATCAATAGTAACAAAAATAAGGATTTGATTTTTTAAGAACATTAATATTCCTTGCAAAGCATAAAGACTAATGTTATTCCACTTTCTAGGCCAAGAAATCCATCTCCATTTTGTGCTCCTCTTGCGTAATGGGCAGTATTAGATAACCTAGAATAGCTGTTGTGAAAATTCATTAAGATGAAATACATAACAAGTGAGGGACCTCAATTTTGGAATGTCCCCTGATATTCTCAGAGAACGTGTAAGATGTTCTCAAGGGGGAGTACAGGAAAAGCTGGTGCTTTTGCACACAGAAATGGGGATCTTATTTCCAGCATGACAATTGGACTGCTCAGTGCTGAAGCACAGAATCCTCCCTTAAGGAAGAAGACCTGAGTGGTTGAGAAGGTGGTTCCTTTCAGTAGCCAACCATTGCTGAACCTGCCGGTAGTCAAGTGCATTATCCAGGTATGAGCTATGGGACACTGGAGCCATAAACTACATGGATATTCAAGAATGGGA
This sequence comes from Grantiella picta, assembly GCA_013397955.1. NCBI lineage: Eukaryota > Metazoa > Chordata > Aves > Passeriformes > Meliphagidae > Grantiella > Grantiella picta. The sequence goes on from VZRM01006003.1 coordinate 1,168,643, forward strand.
AATGGTAAGTAAGAAAAGTATGGTTGTGCTAACAGTTTCTGCTTTCACCTCACAGAATCCAAGGATCATAATCATAAGTAGCTAGCTCACATTCCAGTGGAAAATGAGAATAAAACGAATTATTTGTCACACTTTTCTACCGCATTTTCATGCTACACACATCTGCTGCATTTTTCAACCGTAATTTTAATTTTGAGCATTAGCATTTCAGAAAGTGGTGAACATGTTAAAATACAACATTATTAATTTGTCATTGCAATTGTCATTCTAAAAAAATCATGCTTAGGAATTGATAAAAAAAGATTAATGTCTTGTACATGTGATTGCTACTAACTGAAAACCTTTTAAAGCAAATCAGGTATGAAAAATTCATTGCTAGTTTTGAGAGCCTCCCTTCATTTTAAGAGGACAGCATCAGTGGACAGAATGAATGGAAAAAATGTTTGAGGTAGGTGTCAGTGAAAATATATATTTTCTAGTTTCTCATTCAAAATTGCCAGTATTGATATGTGGCTCTTCAATAATAGAATGAGTTTAAAGGACATGGAGAAGATTTTGCTGATTGGGATCAAAACACAACTTTCCTATATTAGAGAGAGCAAATATGCAACAAATAATGTAACCAACAAGAAGGAATAGCCTTTTTTATTTTTACTGAGATTACTTTTTTATGTAGTAAACCTTGAAGCTCAGCCATCCCATGACACCAAAAGGATGTCTGATCTGTGTAGGGCGGTAATTTTGTGGGAACATAGCCGATAGCTGAGCAGAAGCTAAAGAACATAAGCTTTTGCTAATTGGTCTTTACATCTGACAAACCATCTGAAGCAATGAAGCAATGTAGGACAGAAAAAATTAATTCCAATAAGGAAAATTAAATTGATGAGTTCAAGAGGTAAAAATTGTCAAGGGTAACATGGAACAAAAATAGAAGTTGTTCAAGCCTATTTACCATATAAAATAGTGACTATGATATGCCAGAGAAGAATGGTTTGAGGCAATTAGGTGGTCTGCCTTTGTGTTGAGCTTAAGAAATAATTTTCTGTAGGTTGCAGGGAATGGTGTAAAAAGACTAAGGGAGAAAGTTCAGGACAGAGTCTCCCTGAAAACTCAAGGAAATGATTCAGTAAGGGAGTGAATCCAAACAAACAGGCGTTTGATGTAAGTGGTAATAAGGTGCCAAGTGGATGGGATTTAAAACAATGTGAATTCCACGGAAAGGCTAGGTTAGCTAGCCATAAACAGAAAGGCACAGACAGGGAAGATCTTGAGTGGTCTGCTTTGAGGCAAATGGAAATTCTAGCCTTTATTTTGAGCTGAAAGTAGATGGTGCTTGTTGTGTTCGTGTTAAACTCAGTATTGTCAAACTGTAAACAGAGACACAGCAGTCACTTGATGATACTCTGCTTTCCATACGACACTGCTATTGTAAAGGAGCACATGTAATTAAAACAATAAATCTGGCTTTTCTTTCTTCACATCCTTAAACTGCCCATATTCTCTTCTGTAGTGACAAGTACTAGTACCTGTGCAGGACCCACATTAGCAGCCCCTGTGTGGTGGGAGATGTGTGGGAGCTGGTGAGGGGAGAGTTTTCTGTTCCAGTGGTACACAAGGCATTGAGCCATTTGCGCATTAGTGATTCAGTGGGCCCATGACACACAGACTGCCACTAGTGTAAACCAGTTTGGTGAGCTCGCAGAGGAATTTCCTGCAACTAAGCTCTGTCTGCTGCTCCCTACCCTCTGCAGAGCCCTACCCTGTTAATGAAAAGTTCACTCTGAATGAGGTTTTTAAGTATGCCAGCAGATCTGAGCTGAGAAAAGGTCTAACAGCTTACTGGAACAGCAAGATTTCAGTAAGAAGGGAAAGCGAAGAGAGACCATGAGATGCAACAGAGAGGCTGAGAGCACATTAACAACATTGATGATGAGCGTACTGACCAGCACCCTCAGTCACTGAGCTGTGCTTGGACATTGCGTAGGAGTCCTGGCAGAGCTGAGCTCCCGTGGCACATTCATGTGTGGATGTTCACCATCTCCTATGAACCAAAAGGACACAAGGAGGGAAGGGGGATGAGGTAAAGGGGGTCCTTTGCCACCTTCTATGTCTCTTCTGCGTCTTCACAGCAAGGAAAGGTGAAATCAGAACTAATGGTAGAGAGACATAACACCAGCAGAGCAGATGAGAGGTGGGATAGTGTGACACCGAGTAAGAGGAAAAGCTATGCCACAGAGTGCCTTAAAATGAGAACTAGGAAGTAGGAGAGAGCTGCACCTCCCAAGGTCTCTGTTTACCCTGGCACTGGCACGGTTGTGGCTGAAGTGGTCAATCTGGAGCAGTTACAGATACACTCAGAGCTAGGGCAGGTGTAGCTGCCTTTAAAGAGCTGTAAAACATTACAAGAAATGTTTTGCAGAGGGAGAGGGTTTTACAAGATGCCAGGGTTTGAGATGAAGAAGTGGCTGAAGTTTTCAAATGGCAACTGTCCTGAAGCATTGCCTTAGCAACTCTAAGTATTAATTTCAGCACAGTGATTTGAGCTTGAGGTTAAAGACAAGATCTCTTTAATTTCCAGATGCTTGAACTACCAGTAAAATGCTAGATTTCCCCAGGAAATAAACACTTGGTAAAAAATGTTTCCTTTAGTCAAAATGCCGGCTGTCTGGCTGAAAAGCATATCTGATGGAAAATTTTCAATCAGTCTGAGTTCCAGGTGCTTGAACTGTGTCCATAAATGCCAAAATTCTTTAGTGTTGATCACATCTGATGGGCTTGCTTGGAAATTTTTGGGGGCAAAAGGAAAACAGCTAGTGTTTTTTAACTTACTTGTATGTATAATAGTAGAACTTGAACCTTACTTATTGTCTGAAGAATGGCAACCTAATGCAGATAGTCTGTACTAGTTCTGTGTAGAGTGCAAGACTGAGACATATTAGCTCCTCCCAGTAAAATTTTCCATACATTCTTCCACAGTCTCTGTATTCTCCCATGGAGTTTCTTCATACATTATTATCACTGCTCTGTAAAACCACCTCAGAATAGAATTCCTGTTCCTGACAAACATTCAGGAGCATAATGAACAATATAATTCTGTGATATCCTGGATTAAAAGCCAGCTGCAGGATTACCACATGTTTGACAGCCTGATCACAAAAAAGATGATGTCCCAGTTGTTCTGCAGAGGGGAAAGCGGCACCTCTGTCCTTTAAAGCCTGACCTTCAAAAGGACTAATCCATGAATCCCTGTTGAAATCCAAGTATCCTCCTCACACTGAGGCACCTGAGCTCACTTATTCTCTTGTTAGGAGAAAGTTAAATTCTAGAGACTATTCACGCTAAAAAGAGAGGACTGGCCAAAGGATGCCCATCAACTTTAGTTCCTGTGAGAAGTCAGGTTTTACAACTGAACAAATACTCCTCCCAGAACAGGTGCCAGTATCTACCTTGATTCATTGACGGGGGGAAAGTACAACAAGGCTGTGGAGGAGAAAGTGCTTTGCTCTCAAACAGGAGAAAAAATCTGTGACCAAGATGGTTCAACATGGATCAAAATCATGATTAAATATGCTACTCAAATAATAGGCTTTGTCTACCCTTCTCAATTCAAGACTGATCATTCAAGGCAGCATAACAGTAAGGATACCTCAGAGTCCTGAAATGTCAGTAAGACCAGTAGGACTGAAAGATACAGACCATGAAAGGAGCTCTGTCAGCTGGTCAGTCTGGGGCATTCAGAGCCTCTTTAGATGAGAGCAAGTCCCTGAGTGAGGGAATAAGCACGAGAAAGGCTTACCAGAGACCAAGGCCACAAACAGATAAGGTTTGAGGAAGAGACCAGTGTTGCTAGGAACTGAGAAATCATCCTCAGCAAGTGGTAAGTAACTAACCACAGAAAATAGAGTGCTGTCTTCAGCGTGAGAGTTCAGTATTCTAATAATCCAAATACATCCCTTTGTTTTAACCTATGTTTCTTAATCAAAATTGTCAATGTCCCAGCTTGATAAGCTCATGCTCAGGTACCCGCACTGCAACATCATAGAAAAGCTCTTTTCTGGGTAGCATTACATGCAATGGTTCCCAGGAGGAAAACTTGGTTGTGTAAAGTAAGTGAGCATTTGCTTCTGAGAGTATTAAAGCCAGAATTTCAAAAAAGGCTAATGAGATAATTTCTGTGATTTGTTAGCAGGTAGTTTTCTTAGCCATTGCATTTATCTAGAAGTCATCTTTGAGAGAGATTCTAGCTAGCATGTAAACTCCAAACATAAGCTTAATGTTTCTAAAAGCAACTGCAACTCTCCTTCCTTTCTCACAAAGGTAATGATCCATTTACAGTTCTGCATGGAGGTAATTTCACACACTGGAATGGTTCCATACCTCTTGCAGTTGTTATAAAATTAAATATCCACATCCATACTGGAAGAGTAGTGCAGAAATTGTGCAGAAATCTTACATACATTTTGAATTCAACACTCAGGATTTTTTGCAGGAAGAATCATTTGTTCATGTCATTATCTTTGTCTATTGAAACATGATACATTTTAAACTAAAAGAAATATTTTTTTAATTGTTTTAATTTTTAAGTGGGAACAAGTGGTTCATGAGCAAATACTGCCTGAAATCCAAACAATATCAACAAATGTCATTAAAACATTCCAAGAAACCCCTCTTTGACTTCAGACCAATATATACAATTTTAAGACAAGTGGGTTATTTTTAGAAGTTCTGAACAACTGAAAATAGGGAAATCTATTTTAGTTACCTTCTCATCCTTAAATTGTGTGTGAAGGCACTAGTGCCAGTTCATAATTTTAACACAGTAAAAATGTGTGTTCCATAATCATATAATCAACTGTAACACAGAAAATGTGGGATGATTATATTAAAAAGCTTTATTTCACAGAGCAGTTTATGGCATCTGGAACTCATTTACATTTGAGTGATAGCAACCTTTTCCTCCCCTCCCATTTCAAGCATCTTGTAGTAACAAATTTCAATCGCGTTTTTTCTTATTCTGCCTTGCCTTTACCCATACAATTCCCCCGTCCCGTTTTTATCCTAATGAAAGTGATCTTGAAGTAAATAGTAATCTGAAAATTACGTGTTCTATATGCAAAAAGTGAGTCACCAGTCTGCTCTTTCAGTTGGCTGAACTGACCCACTTTCCGGGCTCGCACATGTTGGACTTAGCAATGCCCCAAGCAAGGCTAAGCCCAGGAAAAGGGAAGGGGGGAGTGCAATGCCAGCGCTCTGCTGCCACTCAACACACGGCTTCTCAAAAAGCTCCTTGAACAGGCGAGCACGGAAGCACGAAGGTGGCAGCCACCCCTCCAGCCCATTGCCCAGCTGACATTTAGTCCACCGGTGTGCTCTGCCTACGAAAGGGCACTGTCCCTCTCCATTCTGCATGGCAGCACTCTGGTACCCACCACAACCACCACTGGCCTCCTCCTGGGACACCTAGTGATGGGTAAGGATGGTTTGACCCATGCTTGGCATCCTTTCTGGTGGTATTTTACCCACGAAGAGCCAGCCTCCCAAACAAGGGTTTCTCGTTGCAAAGAAGAAGATTAGGTCTCTCATACACCAGTGGATCACAGGACGAAGGGAACCCTTCTTCTACCTCATTTCTAGCACATATGTTTGAAAGAAGATGTCTCCTGATGGATATGATACTTAACTGTTTCTGAATCGGTTTCCTCCTTTTCCTCCCAGCATACAGGCATTCCCCCGGAGGAATCATTGCTTTGACACTGAAAAACAAAAGGAATAGGTTACTTAGTTCAGACGTTTCTGTGTTTCAGACTGCTGTACAAAATGACAGCATTGAGAAAGTTACAAGGAAAATGTTTGTTCCTTGAGTGTGACATTCAACAACACTAAAAGCACAGTGGCATTAGTTAAGATAGAAGCTTACAGCTTATTCCAATTTCCTACCCTAATAGTATTAGAATATTGATGTTTATGTTCCATTTTCATTTTTTTAAGTTAAGCATACTATGCATGATATAAAATGGGTATAAAATACATCCTGTTTACTGGATATCCAATTTTTTTTCCCTTCCAAGCTCAGTTCTAAATTCATCTAAACAAATAACAATGAATAATATTACCTGTCTTCTGCAAGGAGGATTTCACAGCTTTTAAAATACACAGGAATATTATCTCCATTACTGACATTGTGACTAGTAGGTTGCAATTATTCAAATCAGCATTTTTCCAGATCTTCACATCCTCATTTTTAAAGGCTGGAAATATAGCCGTTGGTAGCTCAAGATGTGACACACAGTTTTGTGGTTAGCAATAGAACCCAATGCAGTGCTGACTGAGGTGACAATGTTCACACAAAACTTAGTCCTATTGATTTGTTTGAGTATGTTAGCCTTAGAGATATTGCAAGCTCGGAAACAAGTCTTTGCATTCAGTCTGTTTAAATTGTCTGGAGATTAGCTGAATATCAAAGTCTCTTGATTTTCTGTCTGAAAGAATATTTTAGTCATGCTGAGTGCTGGTAAACAGTGGGTGCATCTACCAGAGAGGTTAGTATATCTCAAGAGTAATTGCTGCTTTGTGTAAGATATAAAATTAAAGGAAACTTCTATGTCACTGAATCAAATCCCATGTTGATGAACATGTCTGTCATGTAAAGAAAATAATAAACTTACTGAACTTAAATGAAAAACTGTTTAGAAGAGTTTTCTTTTTCATTGAAAGACCGCTTTCTGATTACTAGAAACCTTTCACCTTCCAGCTTAAATTTGTTCATGGTCATTTTATGCCCATTTGTTCTTCTGCCAACATTGTCTTTTAGTTTAAATAGCTCTTCCTCCTCCATTGTGTTTACTCGTTGGCATATTTTTAAATATCACTCATATCTTCAGTCAGCCTTCATTTTTCTATTCTGGGACAACCCAAACTCTTTTATTGCCCTCTCATGTTACAAACTGTTTTTTCTTCCTATCATTTTTGGGGAACAGAATTGTGCACAGTTTATTAAGCAAAACCTAAAATGTATTTCATACATGCAAGCACAGCATCCTTTGCTAAATTGAGATACCTTAGGTCTAGTGTGCTTCCCCCATCTGAAAAATCAGTTATTGTGTCAACAGACAGCTACCAGGTTACTTTGTCAAAATCATTTAACTCTACATTCCATTTTTACTCCAAATAACCACAGCTTGTATTGGTTCTTTCTTTGAGAATGCATTCTGAAATGATGCATAATATATGGATCAGACAAGTTGTCGTCTCTCAGACGTAGGTTATGGTGGAAACACCAGTCATTCTCCAGCTGGTGCAGTGTCAGGCAAAACGTTCTTCCAGAAATAGAACCATTTTTTTCACTATTACTGGGATGATTTTATGTGATGTCAGATGGGTGAACTGCCTGTCCAAAGCTGATGAGGGATATGACGCAGTGCAATAAACACTGTTGCAGGTTAAAATTATGCCACAGCTGTTGCTTATATAAAGCCTTCTTGCCACCTTCAAAGACCTTATTAAATTAGTTTAATCTGCTAGCTCCTTTTTTTATTTTAACAGTCTGCCAGTTTTTAAGATTACATCTACCCACGTAGGTTTCCTACTTCAGTGGGAAGCTAAATGGTGTGGAGATGCCAAAAGAACTGCATTTTCTTCTGAGACTTTACACTAAAAAGTATTTTCTTTATATTTGTGGTGGATTGACACTGTCTGGATGCCACTTACCCACAAAAGGCACTCTATCACTCCCTTCCTCAGCAGGACAAGGGAGAGAAAATATAATAAAAGGCTCATGGGTTGAGATAAGGAAAGGGAGAGATCCCTCACCAGTTACCGTCATGGACAAAGCAGACTGAATTTGGGGAAATTAGTTTAATTTATGACAAATATAATCAGAGCAGGATAATGAGAAATAAACCCAAATCTCAAAAATACCTTCCCCACACCCCTCCCTTCTTCCAGAGCTCAACTGCACTGCATTTTCTCTACCTCCTGCCCCCGCAGCAGCACAGGGGGACAGGGAATGGGGGCTGTGGTCAGTTCATCACACTCTGTCTCTGCCACTCCTTCCTCCTCAGGGGGAGGACTCCTCACACTCTCCCATGCACTTCTCCAACATGAGTCCTTCCCACGGGCTGCAGTTCTTCACAGACTGCTCCAGCATGGCTCCCTCCCACAAGGTCCAGTCTGTCAGGAACAGGCTGCTCCAGCATGGGTGCTCCTTGGGATCACAAGTCCTGACAGCAAACCTGCTCCTGTGTGAGCTCCTCTCTCCATGGGTCCACAGGTCCTGCCAGGAGCCTGCTCCAGCACAGGCTTCCCATGGGGTCACAGCTCCTTCAGGCATCCCCCTGTTCTAGAGTGGAGTCCTCCATGGGCTGCAGGGGACCCAGAGCACCTCCTCCCACTCCTTCTTCACTGACCATGAGGTCTGCAAGGCTGCTGCTCTCACATGCTCTACTCCTCTCTCTGGCTGCAGTTGCAGCTGTGCAGGCTCTTTTTTCCCTTCTTAAATGCATTATCCCGAAGGTGCTGCTGTCGTTGCTGATGGGCTTGACTTTGACCAGCAGCAGGTCTGTCATGGACCTACTGGACACAGGGGAAGCTTCCAGCAGCTTCTCACAGAAGCCACCCCTGTAGACCCCCACTACCAAACCCTTGCCATGCAAACCCCATTCAATATTGTAATACTTTTGTGTTCTGAGTTTTTCCTGTCCATAATATGAATCTATGACTCATAGTTCATGTTTCAAAACACTGTCACATGCTAGACTTCCCTTCTCTTGCTTTCATGAGCAAAGTTAAAAGGAGGAGCGAGACTTGAAGAGCATAATTCAACTGAAAACTGAAAGTTAAGCGTTCATTCAATTTCCCAAAAGGGCGACTTTGTTTTAAAACCCATGCTGGATCAGTTGATTAATATGTGGCAGCAAATAGAAATAACTAAAAAGACCTCAGTATTTAAACTGAAAACCAGGAAATAAATACCAAACAATATGGGCAAGAATTTATGGAGTGCAAAATGCCAGTTAGGAAAGATAAAAGCCCAGAGCAAAATTCAAAAGTTGCAGTGCCAAAGACAACAGATACTGTGCTTTTTTTATTATGAAGAAAATAATTCTAAAAAGCGTGTACAGTTCTAATTAGATGGAGATGGCTTTATGTTGAAACTGCCTGAAAGGTAAGAGAGCTCAAAAAATATTTCTAGTCTCTGAAAAGAAGGAGAATCATGTACTCCCATCGAACAAGAAGTAGCCATGCACTCTTCAGGCTTTCTACAGGAACTTTCTACAGAATTAGGGCAAAGGGTTACCACAGCAACATGATATGAAGCACTGCCCCAGCAACTCAACACCAACATCTCAGATGCACATACAGCCAAGAGGTGCTTCTGCCACTACCATCAATGTCAATAGTAGCAAGTGGTTAAAATGAGTCTGAGAGTGCATGGACAGGAATAAAGACAAAGTCAGAAGGTTCATGGTTAGTGGTCCTAAAAGAATGCCTCAAAACAGCACCTGAATTTGTTGAGCTACACAGATCCATAAATCGTGAAAACATTTCTTTCAGAAACTGGAGAAGAGCAGATATTCACAGCCCTACCTGGACTGTGTTTTCTTCTGATCACCTGTGAGCTCTGCTCTCCACCCCTAGGACAGAACAGCCCATCTCCACCACTGAAGGAGGCTGGGGACTCCTTCCCTGGCCAGCCCACCAGTCTTGTGTGGATGAGAAACAGGAAGAAGTTGGGTGGACAGCACTCATCTGCTCATAACAATTATGCTCTTTCTTTTCTCTTTCACCCTATAATGCTTGAGAGTCCTCATATTCTCTCCACACGTTTGAGGTAGGATGAACACGAACCCAAAGAAGTAATCTTCCACCACACCAGCAGCAGGAAAGGGGGCTTACAAGCTTGAGGAGCTTCAGGAGAAGGAGAGCTGGGACTGAAAGGAAAAGAATTAATAGAAAAGGGTAGATGTGGACAATAATCATTCACCTCTGTCAGCTGCTTATAATCACTATTGACATTAAGTCACAATGAACCTCTGAACATTGGGGAAAGCCAAAGGACTGAAAGACAGCTGCTACAGGATAATATGCAGAGAAGGGAAACATAAGGATTCAGCTATCCACTGGATGGCAAGATTGACATCCACCCCAAGCAAAATACCAGAAAAGTTGATAAGAAAGATGAATTACATCACTTAGCAGAATTCTGTGGAAAATCACTCTCTTTGGAGTGAAACTCAGTGAGACTTCCCCGAGAAACTTCTCACTGAGAAGTTACCACCTCTAGCTGACAGAGGAGCTCACTTGTATTAGTAAGTAACCTAAGTTAACAGCACAACATTCTGCTTTTAAAAAGCTACAACAAAGTTTTACAGTGCGCAGTTTTCACAAGTAAATAATCTGTCAAGTGAAAGAATTTTTTAAAAAAGTAATCATAGAGAAATCACTGCTAAATAGAAAAGGCTTTATAAAGACCTTACAGACATCAAGGTTCAATACAAACTCATTGGTGATAATACTTACAAAGTTGTAAAAATTTAGAAGATTGATAAAGAATGCTGAAAACGCAGTGAAATAGAACAATCTGGAGTGCCCAGTAGGCTGTTTCTCTTTATCCACAATGCATTTTAATACAGCCAAATGCAAACACTTGCATCTCAAAACAGGGAATGCATGTCATTGCTACTGAATAGGGGCTGCATCCTGAAATGTGAGTGATATTTTAAAGGAATTTGGGATCAAAATGAAAAATGAATACAATCCGTAGTTTGAGCTGCCAGGGAGGAGTAGCTAATGCAAATGCTAACCTAAGTGAAGTGGTTTTACATCTGTTTAAAGATATGATAAGATTGATGCTGGAACAGTGTGTACAGTTCCCATGTTAGTGTTTTTCAGGTAATGTTAGAAATTGGTAAGAGTGAGGAAAGAAGTTGAAATAAATACTTGCAGGCATAGAAAAAAGATTTAGGTGACTTGAGTAAAGTGAAGTACTTCCAGGGGAACATATAAGTACTGGATTATTTTAATCTGAAACACAGCAAGCACTTAGAAATTGAAGCTGATTCCAGATACATCCAAATAAGAAATAAGGCTTTAATCTGTAACATAATGAACATTTAAACACTGGGACAAGGTACAAAGGATTTAATGGATCCTGTTGTCTTGAAACCACTATTAGATGCCTTTTTGTAATGTGCACTTTACCCTAACAGAAATTATACTTAAATTAAATAGAAACAATTGAGCTGAATGCAGACATACTCAGAGAAAAAAAAAATTTGGTAGCTATAGGAGGTCAGACTACAATACCCAATGATCTCTCCTTTCACTAAATTTTATGAATCATTTCCTGCCTGAATGTAATCACATACCACACATTCAATGCCTGAACTACAAGAAAGGGTTGTGCAGACCACAGCTTCAAAGCGGCATGGTTTTTGAAGAGGGAACCTGGGAGTGAGGTGTGCTGATCCCTACCATGCCATGGCACCACAGTGAATTTCAGCAGCAAAGCAAGAAGGGGATGTGGCTCCAGTGTGGCTTGGCTTTTCACAGGGCAATGTGTTTCCACCTTGGGAGCAGCAGCTCTGGAAAAAGACTTCCATTCATGATGGCTCATCAACAGGACAGAAATCTACCTGCCTGCTGTCACTAAATTAATTGTGGTTAGCATATTGTGCCAAGTTTTCTGCTTCTGATGAATGGCCATATCTTAAGAGGAAATATGATGACATGATGAAAATATGATCCTTGTAAATAGCATGTTTCTCACTGAAGCAGCCCTACTTAAAAAATAACTGGAGCAAAGAATGAATTAGGGTTGTGAAAATGAGCCCCACAGTCACAGTGCAGGAGCTCAGACTGTTTGGGTTATCATGAAGAAAAGCAACAGAGAACTTCTGCACAATAAGTAACTACATTACGTAGGGAACAAACATTTCGTGACAAGAAACAAACATTACTTGCAAGATCCAATTTACTGAACTTGAGGCTAATTAAATTCAAATTACAAATAAATGACTATGAAAATAATTTACCCAATACTGTAGAGGATTCTCCATCACTGAGCTTTCAGTCATCGAAAAATTTTTCGTAACAAAACTAACGGACCTGTGTGTTAAGAATTTGTTTAATGATGTCTGTTGGTCCAGTTATACATGAGATTGAAACAAGATCACAGTGGCTCTTTCTGGCCCTAAAATTCTCTTTTCTGCCTCAATTATTTCTCCCGTGAAAAGCAGAAGGCTACTTCTCAAACATGAAGACTTGTTAGAAGACTAAAAACAATATACATAATCCTTGATTTACAGAGGGTGTTCTACAAGTACTGGGGATCATATGTTTTCTGACAAACATGCATAAAACCTCTCTTTAATTTCCTTTGGAAAAAATGTGTACAAATTTGGCTATGTTTGCAGCTTCTGGAAAAAAATCCAGCCTGCGTGTGCTTGGAAGACTTTGTTGTGGTCTGACAGTTATCTACAGCTTCTGCCTGAGCCGAGCACGTGTCATTCATCCCCTTCATTCCTCCTACAGGCATCTGCACTGTGCATATGCATCCCCGTGTGCTTTACATGCCTCCCCTCGGAGCAGCAAAGGCAGCGCTAAACTTTCCCTCTTGCTGTTCCTCTCCCCATCCCGGTGCGCTCTCTCTGCTCCAGCCAGAAAAAGAGAACTCCAAATGTAAGGCACTGGAGCAAGGGAAGGCCATGGGAAGGACTGAAGCAGACTGGGACAAGGCAGGGTGGGAATAGAAGCAGAAGACTTGTAGTCCTGACTCTCAGCATCCCTGAGACCTGCAGGCAGATGCTGTGCTTTGAAACACTCCGGAAAGAGACCATTCGGGAGTACTGCTTTTGAACTATCATTAGGAATTCAAAATAACCATTGAAAATTTGGGGGCTTTGCCAGAAATTAGGCTGCCAGCACCTCCCTACAGCAGTCTCCCTCCCACGTCTTCTGCAGGCTCCTTTGCCTTCGCTGCCTGCTTTATGAGAAATCTGAGCACACGGAGCAAGACTCCTGCCTCACTTGGAGAGCTTAGGGAAGGAACTGGGGCTACACAGGGGCTGCAAGAATTAGGGCTGCGTGATGCAAGGCACACAGCTACAGCCTGTGACATCAGAGGCACCAGCCCTCGCTTTCTGGGAGCCTTGGTCTGTTCTAACAGAGACGAGCACTCAGTACTGCATCTGGAGGCAGCCAGCACTGAGCTCTGAATGAGCGAGCACCAAAGGCTGTGTCTTCTGGAAAATCATCTCCTGAGTGTCTGGCATTGAGTAAATGAGAATAAGTATTTCAGATTTATCACTACTAATAAGACCATGTGTCTCAGCAGTACAATAAAGATTAATTCAGCCGTGGTTTTGATGTACTTAAATACTAAAGTCACAATTATCACCGAACAGACTGTGACAAAATTAAAAGCACTGTGTTTGCACAGAATTTGAACAGTGCATTGTACAGAGCTAGGACTGCGAGGTGAATGAGGATAATAAAAACAAAAAAAGCAACTTCTCTTTTGGCATGAGATTAAGTTTAGTGCCTTTCTACATAGGTGAGGAATTATAAGCTGGACTTGATTTTCTTAGATGTCGTTTTTAATCTAAATATTTTATGAATTTATGTCTGTCTTTACCTCCTGGGTTTCCTAATTTGTAAGTTCTTGACTTAAAATCACAGCAGCCAATTGCTACAGTATGGGTATGTAGCTACACTCTTCTTAACAAAACAGTAATTTCAATCGTTATTCTTCCTTCACAAACAAGTTCATCAGGGGACTAAATTGTCTCATCAGCCCTTCTTTCTTTACATGTTTATATAAGAAAGCCTGAAATTAAGTTCAAGGACGCTTCTTTTGAACTTTGAGGATGTAAATAAATAACTTCTTAAAAAAGCTTAGATGCAGTTTTGCTGGGTTTTTTTAAGTGATGTTTGAAAAATACAGCTGTTTTTAGAACTTCTAACATGCACTGTGTCACTTGAGGAAGGATACACATGGTAGCACATATAAAAACATACTAAGAAAGATAAGATTGGGCATATCTCTGGTACAATGCTTTGTCAGTAGAGTGGTATGTCTTTCTACCAGGCTTGACTTTGGTCCTCCATTGTCTTTACCACAGACCTTCTAAAGAAAATACAGGGTTGCCGCAGTAGCTGGACTTTCCATAGGAAGGTGTGAGCAGTAATGGAAAGTTCTGCTACAGCTGGGACATTTAGGATATTGTCTGAACCATATGGATTATTTGATTATTAACAAGACAGCCAATCTCGCATTGCAATCTTGCCCTCAGAAGGGATATTAGCATAGCATGTTTCACTTTTAAACTCTCAGGAACACAATATCTTTAAGATCTCTGTCCCTGTTCTGTTTGCTGGAACCTGACTAACTAGTCACAAGAAAAGCAGACGTTGCAAAAGTGTAAGCATCATTTCCATAGCAAATCTGACTGAAACCAGTGAGATAGGTCAATGAAACATTTCTACCACAAATGTGCAGTGTAACAAGGCCTCAGCTCAGCTGTCTTCTAGCTGGTTCAGGTTTTGGGAGCAGTTTTATGCTGGCAACACGGAGTTCAGTACAAGTGAACAACTCAAGCATGCTTGTTAACTGTATATGTAATTTCTCAGACAGGTTCTCCACAGATTTAGCTCTGTGCTGTCATGATCAGGCTGCTAGAGCTAGTTAGTTATTCAGGTTTATGCAGTTCATTAGCTTGTCTTCAATTTTAAGAGAAGGATAAACATCCTTAGATAAAAAATGATAACAGCATCAACTTGAATGAATTGTGTAGCCTTTTTTTTTTACAAGACACATGTGGCTGTGCATTGACTGCCTTGTGCATTGACGATTGTTTTATCGTCATGCCCCACTCCCCTGTTCCACCATAAGGTGCTATATGCTCCAGCACCCACACACCACTGTGATGGTGTAAATGAGACATGTTGCTTTGAGCCACAGAACTAGCCACAGAATGCAAATGCAGTTAGGGACTGGTCCTCCAAACCCTCTTTTAAGTTCACTGGCATTCCTAGTGTTATTTTCCCAGCCACCTATGTTTGAATACCCTGCTTGTCATTTTATCAGCTGTCTGAGGTTTGGGGTTCTCTTTGAAATACTAGAACAATGATTTTTGATAAGACTGTTTCTGACCCTGCATCCACAATGCTAGACTAGAAGCGTGGTTGTACTGAGTTTGTGTGGCCAGGTTTTGGTAGCAGGGGGCTACAGGAGTGGCTTCTGTGAGCAGATGTTGGGAGCTTTCCCCATGTCCAACAGAGCCAACACCAGGCAGCTCCAAGGCTGAGCCAATCGGAGATGCTGGTAGTGTCTCTGTGATATCATATTTAAGAAGAAAAAAAAAAGTTATTGTTCAGAACAAATTGCCCTCAGAGGAGAGTGCAGTGAGAATATGTGAGAGGAACAATTCTGCAATTCTGCAATTCTGCAATTCTGCATACACCAAGGTCAGTGAAGGGGGAGGAGGTGTTTCAGATGCCAGACCTGAGATTCCCCTTCAGCCCATGATGCAGACCATGGTGAGGTAGTTGTGCCCTTGCAGCCCATGGAGATCCACAGGGATGCAGAGATCCATCTGCAGCCCATGGATGTAAGCCTGAGTGGAGACTGTGACCCTGTGGGAAGCCCATGTTGGAGCTGGCTCCTGGCAGGAACTTGCAGACCTGTGGCAAGTCATGAGCGTCCCACATGGTCCATGGGGGATTCATGCTGGAGCAACCTATTCCTGAAGGACTGCACTCTGTGGAAAGGGAGCCCCATTGGAACAGTTTGTGAAGAACTGTAGACTGTGGGAAAGACTCAGGCTGGAGAAGTTCTTGGAAAGCTGTCTCCTGTGGGAAGAACCCCACCCTGCAGTAGGGGAAGGACTCCTCTTTCTGAGCAGTGGGAGAAACGTCTGATGAACTGACCATAACCACATTCCCTGTCTCCCTGCCTCACTGGGAGGGAGGAGGTGCAGCTGAGAAGGAGGGAGGGATGAGGGGAAGGTGTTTTTAAGATTTGTTTTACTTCTCATTATGCTGGTCTGATTTGGATTGGTAATAATTTCAATCAATTTAGAGTCTGTTTTGCCCATGACATTAATCAGTGAGTGATCTCTCACTGCCCTTAACTCATGAGCGTTTTGTCATACTTTCTCTCCCCTATCCAGCTGTGCTTTTGGTGGGTGCCTGGCATTCTGCCAGGGTCAACCCACCACAGTGGTGCAATTTTGGAGTAAATGCAAACAGTGTGATGGGAAACCCTGAGTCATACAAAGGGAGGCTACAGATAGGTTAGACGATAGAATAGATGAGGTAGGACAGAAACACTAGCAACCATTTCTAGGAGTTTTCTACTGTAAAGCCAAAATGGAACTAACTTAAATGGAAGTTTCATCAGGAAACATTTGCTTATCAAATTGTGGGAGACTCTCCACAGTAGCCAGTAAGATGATGATGCTCTTCTGCAAGTGGGCCAAGATCCAATTCCAAGTCTTTCAAAAAAGTCTGTCACACCATAGCTGTTCCCTCACTACCCTGATTTCTGCCTTCTATTCCATGAAAGGCTTCTTAAAATATTTTAGTTGTGCTCCAATGCAGAACAAGAGTAAAATACGTGACAGGTCCTATATTTTGAACATCTATTTTTCCATCTATATATATATATATCTCTATATATATATATCATATGTAATTCATAGGTATCATATCGTTGCATTTTGTCTGCATCAATAGAGACAGTGTGGAAAGAGACAGAAGTGGCTGCCTTTGGCTCAGAGACACAGCCTGTCCCCAGAGGAGCCTATGTGACACCAGGGTAATGCAGCACAGCATTTTCCCGAAGAAAACAAGGAAATGAGGCCTGGATCTAAGGACAACAAAATGGAGACTGCTATAAAAGTTATGAAATGTGTTTATGTAGGACTAGGAAGGCAGGGAGGAGAATTAGTAATAAATCTAGATTTAAAATCAGTTTATTGGAGAGATACAATCCTATTCTTCTCCTGGTTCTGCTCTTCTGTGTTGCTCCTACTCAGTTATTCAGTGGAAGAAAAAGAGTAACTGAGGATGAAATTACAAGAGCCCCACAACAGAGGTTCAGCAGAGCTTAGATATCTGAAGACCCAGAGGTAAAGAAAAACCAAAAACAAACCAACAAACCAACCAAAAAACCCCAAAACTTTCAGGGAGAAAAAAAATGTGTTTTTCTCAAAGCTTGAAAAGGAAAATGGTAATGCAGAGAAAAATTAAAATGAAACACTGAATATTTTCTCCTGGATCTCTGAAAGTTATGTTAGCTTGATGCTTAAATTGACATTGTTATTATTATTACCATTGCAGTTCAACGATTTTAAATGGTTTTGCCACCATTGTAAGAAATGCTTAGTTTGAGAGAAGCAGGTCACAGTTAGGAAACACACACCAAGAGCAGGGCTGCTATGTGAGCTGTCAAGCTTTTGTTCATTTCTTGCACGTCTTCAATTTAATGAAGTACATGAAAGTCAGAATGGAACCTCAAAAGTTCCTGTTCTTTCAGATACCAAATACGAAAACAAAAGTAAAAACCAAACCTGATGTAGCTATTATTTGTTATATAAATACAGCTAAACAAGCTATACTGGTTGAAAGGCTGGCTATTTTTGCCTGCTGTGCTGCCAAGGCACTAATCCAGCACCTTTGTTTGGATAAGTACTAAAATATAGTGCAGGTTCTTATCTACCAATGTATAAGGCCCATGTGAACATCATAAAGTTCAACAAGGCCAAGTGCAAGGTCCTGCACAAGGGTCAGGCAATCTCAAGCACAGGCCAGGCAGAGAATGGATTGAGAGCAGCCCTGGGGAGAAGCATTTGGCTCCAGGGAGACCTTACAGCAGCCTTCCAGTACCTAAAGAGAGCCTGCCTAGAGAGGTACTTTTCACAAGAGCATATAGTGATCAGACAAGAGACAATGTTTTTAAAATGAAGAGCAGGTTTAGTTGAAGTGTTAAGAAGAAATTATTTATGGTGAGGTTGCTGAGACACTGGCACAGGTTGCCTGGAGAAGCTGTAGATGCTCCCTCCCTGGAAGTGTTCAGGCCCAGGTTGAATGGGGCTTTAAGCAAGCTGACATAGGTGAAGGTGTCCCTGCCAATGGCAGTGGGGTAAGAGTTAGAATCTGTAAAGTCCCTTCCAACCCAAACCACTCTGTGATCTATGATTCCATGTTTTCCTCTCCAGAAACATGAATTTCTCCTTTGAAAGCAAAATATTCCCATTATGGTTTTGCTATCTATGGATATACCCACCTTTTTCATTTGTTATTTGTTATTTGACAACTTCTGGAACTTTTTGTTGTAAATACTTTTACTGTTTTAGAGATGTGTCCAGAGACCAAAATATGTATAAATACATTTTCAAGTTACCTACAGTACTGTTCTAACATTATTTATATCTGTTACTACCATAAAGTAGCCAATATATAAAAATCAGTTCTCATTAATAATCCTTGTAGTGTTGTTTTCTATATGCTCACTAAATTTTGATCATACATTTTTAGATTTAAAAATATTGACTTTCATAAACATGTCATGACTGCAAGTATTTTACTTTATATAATTAGGGCAATAGGTGGGGGAAAAATTGATCTCTTGCCTTCAAAACTCCCAGAATTTTATTTGTCTCTAAGACAAAAAACCAAACATTTTATCACATTATTTCCTATCACATCAATTTTCATAAAGCATTTGCTACTACCCAAAACCACCTGACGCTTATGGAGAAGCCAGTATAAGATTAACTGATTCTCATCCACTCCTGAAAAGTAGTAAACAGGCATTGTTCATGTAGTTCAAATCTTAGGGAATCTCCCCAGTTGCAGGGTAGGAGAGAGCTCTTTCATCTGCTTTTATAGCCTGCCTTCCCCCCCCCAGTCCCTTAACACATGTCTATCCCAAGACAGAAAGATTTTGTTAATCATTGCAAATGGGACTGAAAAGACCCTCAAGAGACTGTACAGAACATCATTCCCTGCTTCATACAGAAGCAGCTGTACCAAAACTATTCAGAGGTTGCATATCTGAGAAATGGCTTGTGAGCATGAAAGACTTGTCTGCTTTCTCTAGCTAAATCAATTGATTTAATAAAAAAGTGCCACATCTTTCCAGTCTTTTACATGCTTAAGCCATCATAGCTGTAACAACACAGCTGCTAAACCACTCCTCAAAGATGCTTATACTGAAGAAGTATAGTTTCTATGAGTACCTCAGAGTAGTTTCTATGAGTACCCAGCACTTAACTATCACTAAAATCACAATTTTTTCCTACTAAACTTCTTACACTAGATTTTCCATACTACAACATATGGTTCTACCATAATTTCTTGCCTCAACTGACATGAATCTAAATAACAGTTTTAATTCAGCTAACTTTGCAGCTAATCCTATAGTACTAATGATTTTTAACTTCTTTCCCTTTATCTTCTTGTCTCTAGACTAAAGAATTATTCTAGTCTTTTCTTGTAGGTGATGTTTTTTACACATCTGATCATCCCATTTGCTCTCCTCTGGACTTGTAATTCTATCTGCGATTTTTTCTGAAGTACCCTGATCCCAAATGAGTGCAATACTCGAGCTGAGGATCTACCTGAGCTAAGCAGGACCATCAGGTACCTCAGAAAAAACATTTCTATTCTTATACACCATTTTTACAACAGTGCAAAGCTACTGACTCATGTTTAGTTTATGATCCACCAAATTTTGACATCCTTTTCTCCCTAGCCATTCCCCATGCTATATTTGAGCACATCATTTATTGCTGACTAAAGATATACCTTTGCATTAAACCTTATAGACTCATTTCCTGGTTGGTTTTCTGCAAGTTATGACTGTCAAAAAATCACTCTGAATTTGACTTTTTTTCTTCCAGAGTGCCTGAAACCTGTTTGGTGACCTCTGCAGGCTGAATGCCCACATGCTCTGACCCCACATTTGAGACATTAATGAAACAGGGAACAGATCTGACAGATTGTGTGGAATCCCAACCCAAATTACAGCCCCCTCAATATATCCCTCCAAAATCTCTAATGTCTATGCTCTTTGCCCACAAAACAACCTCACCAAATTTTGCTTCTCTGTAAAAGGCCAGAAACAAGAAGAAAGCAACATGTTTGTGGAACGATTCCTCATTTGAGGACAAGGAGATGGAAACTCAATCTGACAAGTGCACTGGGATTTCTCAGACATCAGAAAAACACATTTTGGAGAAGCAAATCCCTGCGAGAGACAATGAGGCCAAGGAGAGCTGCTTTCCAAACAATGCTACCCTGAGTGTAAGGTGAGAGCATAATATTTGAAGTTCCAGTGAAGGAAAAAGTTAGCATCAGACTCCCAGGGATCTGTACACTACCAAATGTAGCAAATGGTGCCCAGGAGAGAGAGACAATGACCCCAATACTGCCACGCATTCAAGTTCACTCTGTTTCAGCTGAAGCGTTATAGAAGAGGGAGAAACCCTCTAATGGTGGTTTTCTCCAGTCCTAACAAATGACAGAACTTGATTTTATGTGACCACATGTTTTCAGCAAGGTAAACATACTGAAATGACCACGATTCAACATCAATACTAATACAGTCAAAGGGCAGGGAATAAATATCTCATGTATTTAGTGCACGCACAGATATTGCCGTTGAATACGGAATAACAGCCCTGGTGCACCAGGCAGCACTGCAGTCACACAAAAAACACATGGTTGCAAGCACCATGTTTTGCAGCCTAGCTTCATATGGATTGCATCATGCAAATTATTAGTGTTGCCTGCAGATGCAGCCTTGATTCAAAAGCATAGAGAGTGTGGTCCAGCCCTCCTGCGACAAGTACCTGGGTACAGACTAAATGCGTTGTTCACAAATGCTCATATTGAAGACTTTCCACTGACATAGGCAGATAAGCACAATTTTACACGACCATCCTGCACTTGCCCTGTTGCTGCACACCACAAAGCACCTCTCAAAGGGAAAGGATAAGATCCAGAATAAGGTTTCAAAGGTGTAAAAGAGATACACTGGATCTCTTGCAATTGTAGCTGCACATCTGTGAACCTGAGGGCTGCACTTGAGAGAACAGATCCTACCTGGTCTATGCTGAAATGGTTGTACCACACACTAGCACGGGGGACCTTGGCCGTTCATAAGTATTTGGGGTGCATTTAGTTGGTGTTACGTTGACATCATTTTGTCCACCCCACCTGTGCAACGCTGCAAGTCCATCAATTTGAGTTCTGCAGTTACCTATGACGTATTTGACATATGGACAGCACTACAACACAGACAGGACTTGCTATAGAAATCTCAACGTTCAAGACTGAAGGTAAGTTGAATTAAATCCAACATGACTGTGAACAGCTCTGTGGGAGCTCTGGACCGACAGAGACATACTCCTAAAGCATTTCCATCTCAGGGTGTTCATCTGGTTCCTGACTCTCAGTCAAATTCCTTGCAAAGCACCTTGAAATTTTCATTCCTCGTGCAAACCCATAAGTCACCTTCCTCTTAAAAAGAAAGAAGCGCCTACTTGATACACATTAGGCTTCATATTTGTCATTGTGTCCACCTTCTTTGCTTTGACCTTAAAATATTTGTAGAAATCCTGCTCTGCAATTTCCTAGTAGCAATTTGCATAGATGGCCAATAATGAAACTGTTTCTCTCAAAAGCAGCAGCTCCTGCTTCTGCTAGTCAAGTATGGCTGGATTTATTTTTATATATACATATATATATATATACAGGCATATACCTCTAACATATAAGTGACCTTTTGCATCAGCTGGTAGCTGACAGGAAATTATTTTCTGGGACAAAGATATATTTCTGCTTTTCACACCTTGTTGCAGCAGCACCCTGTTCTGAGCACCAGCAGGTGCCAGACCACTGCAAAGTCCTCGTGTCCTGCTTTGCCATGGCCACCATTAGTGACCTGTCACAGACATGGCAGTCAGGCAGTAATTGTGTGGGAACATTCACATTGGCAAACATCCCATTGCCTACCTCAGGGCCAAACTGATCCTGTCTATGCTCTGACTGAACCAGGGAAGCAAGCAGGAGCTGCCTGCTCCTCAGGTAACCCCCTGGAAGTGGGAGCAGGAAGAGTTGAGCAAAATCCCACTTGTGCCATTCAGGCAGATCGGGTTAGCAGCTGATGAATTGTGGTTATCTGAGCTATAGCTTATTCCTCATGAGTAACCCAACTCGAATTGAAAACATCAACACTTCAGCAACGGGTTTGTGTATGTGGGCATGACTCAAATTAGAAGCAATGTCTGAGTTAGGACTACAGTTATTCCATAGTGAAGACAAGTCCATGTTATCCAACATCCCCTTCCTGGGCTTCAGCTTTAATTGTTATTCAAACATTACCGTAAAAAAAAACGCCCTCGCTGACACTTTCTACCCAAACTTGGCAATTCCTTAAATTTTCCTCCAAAATCTGCTTTGTCCTAGCTGTCTCTGGGCACAAAGAGACACTCCCACATCCTTTACATTCCAGTTGGGGCTAATTGAACTCACATGTCAGCATGAGTCAGCAGTAATTACCAGGAATATTAAGGAAAGATTTGGCACCAGACTTTGATAATTCAATAGCAGAGCCCCCACGTTTAGTGGGGTCTTAGATGGGATCAAACCCCTTAAAAACACGACAGCAAAAGCTGTATCGAGTTCTCTAGCTTCGTTCAACTACATATGGGCAGTTCTTGATACCGAAAGTATCTTTACTATATTTTTTGATGTACCTACCGAAAGGAAAATCAAATGGAAAAATCATTTCTGACTACTAAATCCTCCTTGCTGGAGTTTAAATCTGTTTATACGCTGAAACCGATGAATCAATATTAGACTGGCTGGCTGGTTTTTGTAAGCACTCGCATTGCAAACAGGGCCTAGAAACGCATTTCCTCCTCACAATTCCTGAGGAGAAATCTGAATCGATGGGAAGTTGAGGTAATAATATACCTCCCCCCTCCCACAGCTCAACTGAAGTTAAAATCCTGAAACCACAACAACCTGACTTTTCCATATACGAGTGTTCGTTCCCCACCACTCTTCACGAAACAGTCCCCCTCCGTACACCTTCAGCCTCTGGACTGCTTAGCCTTGTGCTTCCAGAGCCAGCGGCTGGAGGTGTTTACACACTGGCCCAATACAGCCCCTAAAATCCTAATCTTCTCCTCAAGACTGAAGAACACCCAAATACACTTTTATGGTCAACTGTGGCAAAAAAACCCGGTTGTAACAAACATATACAGATGCGGAGACACAATGGATGCGGCAGTGAAAAGTGAGGACTGTCTCAGCCTGTGCTCTGGCAGGGGATGCTGGCAGGAGCAACAGTGTTAAAGTCACCATCAAAACCTTAACTGGAAACTCTTTCTGGATCTTAATATCTACAGTATAAGGTACTTGTTTTTCAAGGAAATAAATTCTTGCTCTTGGTTGCAAATTAACAGAGTGTCTTGCCAGTGAATTTGATCTTGTCAGTCATTAAGTCTCTCACTTAAATGAAATTATTCAGTCTTAGCCCTGATTCATAATGCTCTCTACGGTTCATAATTGAGAATTGTTCTATTTTATCTACTACAAACGTATGTGCATCAACATTCTTCTCGACAGACTACTTCTGAACCCAACCAGATCATTCAATTTTATTTTAAGTCAGTCCTGGTTGTCTTTTTGAAACCTCCAACTACTAAACGTCAAGCATATTCTTGGTTTTTTTTCTGGTGGGTTCTGTTTCATTTTTTTTCTGGTTTAATAGTCCATCTCCTAGAAACTTACTAAATGACGCACAAACATTGTGTGTGCCTGCTTTAAAAAAATGAAAAACTTTTTTATATGATACAACTTGGGTTTATGCTATTTAAATTATTCTTTTAAAAATACATAAAACTTTACACAAAGACGTACAAAAATCTTGTTTACTAAACAAAGTAACACGAAGTCAAAAAAAGCACCAGAGCCTTTCCCTCACTGCTTTTTCGCCCTTTGGTATGTCAAACTGAAACACAACAAGAATGCGTAGCTCTGAAGTTATAAAATGCTGAAAATTATTTTGAAGGCAAGTCCTGGCTGACCCTAAGGCAAACCCACCGCGTCCAGTTCCAAGCGAGTGCACCTGGGGCTCGAAAGAGGCAATGCGAAACTTTATTTCACTTGTTTTCCCCCCGAAAGGTCTCTCGCAGCGTCAGTGGAAAGGATGTGGCCAAGGTGCCGCAGCAGAGCCGTCCGCCGGCCCGGTTTCGGCACTCGGGACAGAGAGGCACGGCTCGGGCATCCCCCGTCCGAGCGTCGGCCGGCACCGGCACCCCCGGGGCTCTCTGCCGGGACCTGCGCACCGTCACCGGCGCCCGGCCGCAAGAAGCGCGGCGCGTCCCGCGCGGCTGCGGTGCCAGCGCCGCCGAAACGGGCGGCGGGACCACCGACACCCCGGGGACACCGAGGGGCGAGGTGACCGGAGCCGACAGTCCCCCGGCTCCCCCGCACAGCCCAGGCTGAAGCCTCTCCCTCCCGCCGCGAGCTCTCGGGATGCAGCGACTTACCCCACGGTCCCCGCCACCACCCGGGGGTGCAAAGTTTCTCCGGGCGAGGAGCAGCCCCCGGCCGCGGCGCAGGGCGGAGGTGCGGGAGCGAGCGGCGGGAGCGGGAGGGCGCCGGGGGTGGGGTGGGGAGGATGCTCGGGCGCCGCGTCCCTCGTGATCCAGGTGGCGGGCGGGCGGGCGGCCGAGGGACGGGGCGAGCCGCCGGCTGCCCGCTCGCACG
>VZRM01006003.1:1193687-1235270 GCA_013397955.1 Grantiella picta
CGGCCCGGCCGCCGCAGCCCCGCCGCGGGATGCAGCGGGAAGCCGGGGGGAGCCGGGGAGCCGCGTCCCGCGGTGCGGTGCACCTGCCCGCGCCGCCGCGCAGCCCGGCCGGCCCGAAAAATTGAAAGGGAAAAGTGCCGTGGGGGTCCTTCGCCGCCTCGGGGATGTCTGGAAAAGCCTCAACCCCCCCTGCATCGGTGCCTCCGGAGGGGGCTTCTCCGGGGTCGCTGCGCTTTTCCTCTTGCGCGGTTCCCGCGGCATCAGCACAGCTCCCTCGGCATCACCGGTGCCTTCAGTACAGCATCGCATTCATCGGCTTCTCCTGGAAGCCGAATAGCAGCTAGAATAATTTCTTTAACTAGCAGTGCTTGTTTCATTTCCCCAGAGCGTTTTGCCGATGTATTTCTGGCTGGTAATGGAAGTGGCAGGGGATCCCGGTTAGGCAGCAAGGCCTTTTGCGAGTGGTGTTCGATGCTGGAGTTTGGTAAGTACATAAAGTGGTGCTTGTATGGGAGGCTTAAGGAGAGGGCAGACGAAACCAGAGCGGGCTGATGCAGAAAGTCCAAGGTAACAAAGTGAAAAACTGTCCTCTCCTTAGTGAGGTGCCAGTCCTTAGCGAGGAGATCCAAACTTTGAAGCCCCAGCAGACTTCTGGGACTGGTTGCTGTGGGGACAAGCTGTCTGCTGCTCCTCGGACCTGGACTGGCTGAGGTGTTTCCTCAGATGCAGATGCAGTGGCAGGTTCCACCCATCGGACAGCAGTGCCCTGAACCTGCTGCCTTCACCCCAGACTCTGTGCCTCAGTTGGCTGAGATCTATATCCACAGGCAATCCTTTGGGAAAAGTCAATTACCAAGGTACAGGTGGCAGGAATATAGGGGGAAAAATATATTTTCTTTCCTATATGTATAATATAGGAAAGCAAAGAATTCTACTTTTGCTAATCATAGAATAGTTTCAGTTGGAAGGGACTTTTAAAGATCATCTAGTTCAACCCTCCTGCAATTGGCAGGAACATCTTCAACTAGATCAGTCTGTCCTTGAACATTTCCATGGATGGGGCATCTACCACCTCTCTGGGCAACCTGTTCACAACCCTCATTGTAAAACACTTTCTTCCTTTCATCTAATCTGAATGACCAAATAGATACTTCATCCATACAAAGTTCTACTCTCAGGTTGCTTGTGGTACAGACTGAATAAATATGCAGAACCTGAGCACAAATCTACTGGGGGAAAAAAAGGAGAGGAGCAGGAGTGATAGAGAGTACTTGAGCCTTCTCCTGTCTCACCCTGGACAGCAGGTGAGGAGGGTGGCCCCAGCTTGATGGTCGGTCTCCATGGTTGCACTCTTGAGGCTTCCCAGCTTTCCCAGCTCTTCAGAGCTGTCTCTCTGGAGTGCCTTACCAACTGACCTCATGATCTCCATTAAGTCTTTATGTTGACTGCTTTTGTCTTGCTTTTAGCAGGGGAACTGCATTTTGACATATGGACCCACGTAATAAACTTCCATCCCTCTGTTGCCTGTGTTGTTCAAGATGAGGGGAAGCCGAGAGCCCAGCCCTCCTGTCCTGTGCATAGAGATGGAAGAGTCTGGCTCACAGGAATACTACTGTTCCAGCAAAATAGAACCAGTCAGTGTTTTTGATTGCTCTGTTATATCTTCCCAGACAGCGCCTTGGCTATAAAAATAGATGCAATAATCCACATGGACAGTTGCAATTGTAAATGGCATTCAAAAAGCAAAAACAGAATTCATAGTTTGACACAGACATATCCTCAATCCATCAGGATGTGACACATTGGCAGTGCACCTGCGCCAAACTATGAATGCTGTTATTTACTTTTAGTCCGAATGCTATTTACGATTGCAACCATCACTGTAAATTAGTGTATATATTTTATATTGGACGTTTTCTGAGTGGCTTTGGTATTGTCTGCACTTATTATATTCTCAGGATTGAATGCAAGTTAGACCACTCGGGCCACAATAAATCTTTAGGGACTACAGACTGTGCTTGTGTTAGGAGGATTTGCCAGCATAACCGTACCAGCAAAATCCTATCTGGCAGAGGCAAGGTCTATGTTTGGAAAGAGAAATCAAAGGCCATCAACACTGAATAGCTCTCCACTAGATGGAACAATGGTGCTTCTGCTGCCAGGCCATTGACAGGGAGTGATTTACCCAGAAGACAATTGGGGGGTGGGGGGTGGAGCTCAGAAAGTGCTGGATAATGGCGAGACAGTCATGGGACTGCTATTGTTCCTCGCTCCTCCCGGTGAACTCCGCACCGCAGAGGGGAGCCGGGGAGCTAGGAGGTGTCTTGGTGTGTGGAGACACATCAGAGATCACTGACCAGACATGAACCGGCTTTGAATTGGAAATGGTGTCACCACATGGTATTCAGGTCACTCTAACAAATCTCTTCCTGAGCTGGTTTGACTGGCAATGAGGCCTCAAGCTAGCGTATGTCCAGCTTGGAATTTGGACTCTTTTGCACCTGTCTGCATTGATACATCCAAAGACGATGGTTCAGATGCTTAGTGGGAGCTCATTCCATGAACAACTGAATGACGCAGCCTACAGAGAGAGTATTTGTGCTGTGTTCTCTTCACTCCCTGGATTTTAAATTTTGTTAAAAGTAATTACACTCGCCAGGCAAGAATTGTTTTTCATAATCTCATGCTGCTGACTGTTTATACTTATACCAGCTATGTGCAGATCATTTTTATACGAGTTAGGCTTACTGAACAACCGCCAGATAGTTCTGCTTTCCTTCTTGAATTTTAATTGCTTACTTGCCCAGCATCTATTTTTAAAGTGGAACTGTAAATGGAACAGTAAGTTCCATCACTCACCACAGATGCAGCGGGTCGGTGCTCTCCTTACTCCACCTTCCCTCTTTCCTTCAGGGAATGTGGGGGAATTATTAAGGAAACTCCCCAGTCTGACCATCCATGAGACTCACTGGTATTCTGTTACACCAGAGACTTTGATTGCTTCACACACTTACTAAAATTTTCCTGAGTCAGGTTTCAAAGCAGGCATCTTTGAAATACCGGTCTTCTTTCTCCCAAACTCCTTCTTGAAAATGAGTGTTCACTCAAAAGGCTGATTTGAACACTGAACTTGGACTCATCCACACCTTCATTTTCAAGACCACATGCCATCAAGTACTCACAGAACCTCATTTCACTTCCGGAAAATTATTCTAGGCTTTAGTCTTCACCTCTCTTTTTATGGTCAGCTTTATTTCAAGCACCTACATACTCAGAACAACCATTTGATCCCTAGTGTTATAGCTTTTTGAATGCAACTGGCTTCTCACCTGTGTCCTTTTGCTCATTTTTTAATATTTCCCTTTTTTTTTGGACTACTGGGAAGGAAGGTGATTGCTGGCAGGAAACTAGCAGAGAGCTGGAAGCCAATGTAATTTTCTTTTTGATGCTTTAACTAACACACAGTATTTGAAATAAGAGGCAGACATTCTCATAAACACAAGCATTTCCTCATGAAGCAACACTGGTTGCTTCTTATTTCTTCCATACTGCTTTTATAAACTCTGAAAGTACAAAGTGATTCAAATATACTCGGTGTCCAGATTGCCAGAGCTAGCAGTTTCAAAATATTTCAAATTAACGTCTTTTCTTTGAATAGTGTTTCAGGACTATGCTATTTTAGGTCTGGGCAGGGAAGGGGGGGCAGGGGGAAGGCATATGAGATGTTTGGATAACATTCTTGTTAAACTGCAAGCTGCCCTCACTCTGGATTTAGCCCCAAATTTAATCAACTGATCAAAATAAATGCAGAAGAAGTGAAATCACAACTCAAGTATCTTCATGACCAGGGATTTGGTTTGGTTTGGTTTGGTTTGGTTTGGTTTGGTTTGGTTTGGTTTGGTTCAGTTTTTTGTTTGTTTGTTTGTTGGCTTTTTTTTTCTCCATGTTGTGCTTAGCTGGTGTTGGGTACCTCTCTAAACTTACATACTTCTAAGGATTGTCTTTATTAACCTCAGCTGAGTGTGTTACATAGCAGCACAAATTTCATTGTCTGAGCTACTTTTGCTTATATTTCCTACTCCTTAGAGTGTTACAGGTTGGTAATGCTGTGGTGCTGATGTTTCCTTGAAGGCTTCTGAATGCTGCAGAGAAGAAAAGAGAACTTTGGCTGCTGTGCTGCTGCTGCTGCCTGCATGTGGGGACTCCTGCTTGCTTGCTTGCTGAGCGAGAAGCCTGTCTGGGCGCCTTGGGGCAAAGAAGGCTGAAACCACTGCTCACCGGTGCCTGGAGTAGCAGTAGAGCCGAGGTCTCAGATTGCATCTCTCTGGAAGTGACAGTGACCTTGGAATTGAAACTCAGTCACTTTTGCCTTCATTTCCCTGCCAAGGAGAAAGTTGACTCCAGTGGGGTTGGAACCTGGTGTCTAGCACAGAAAGTATAGGTGGGTGCCTGGGGCACAGAAGCACCTTTACAAGCCACCAGAGAAAGGGAGATGAGAAAGAAAAACAAAGTACCTTAAATGAAGAAAGCTCAAAAGAAGAATGAGCGCTTGTAACAAGATACTTCTTGCCTACTTCTCTGGCTTCTGTATGCTCCAGTTCTGTTTCTACCAATTCTGCTGACCTATCTTACATAGAAATCCATATAAACCTTTGAATTGAAGCAAAATGCAAGCAGAAATGTTTAATTCACTCATACAGAGACTGGAGAAAAAGGGAAAAAATGTATAGAAATCTCAACTCTATTTCCCAATGGGAGTAAGCAGCAAGAAAATTATGAGAAAATATTTGTAACAACACAGAAAATATTATGAGATAGCAAATATATTTTGTCATATTATTGATTTACTGTAAGAATCCTACAGTCAGCTAAACATAATTGATTTAAGTATTAAAAGAGGATGCTAAAGCAACAGGCAGACCAGAGCCCTTACAAGTCATTATTGCTTATAAAATTCAATAAATAACTGCATCGTGTCAGTGAATTTTTAAGTCAGTTCATTCCATATGGCCGCTCTTTCCTCAGACAAGTCAGTTGCTAAAACAAGCAATAAATTATCCCTGTTCTTTTCTTTTAATACTGTAAAGAATATGTTTTTATAACCAAATTGATTTAAGACTTAGCATGGCCACAAAACATTCTAAACAGATGTCTAATATGAAAGACACAAATATGCTTTCTTTCCTTGTAGTTACGGAAATTTGGGGTGCATGCAAGCTGAAACCTAGACTTTTAAGCCCAAAGCAAAATGCATTTAGAAAACATATATGTTATTGTAAATAAGTACTTGTAATAACATACTTCAGCGAATAGAAAACACACTTGCTACACTGCTCTGTAACTGAATTAAAAGCCATGCTATCAGGAAAGTTGTTATGATACTTAAAATTTTTGTGCAGAGAAAATATCACTGTATTAGTACATGAATTTTTGTTTACAGCTGTAGATGGCTCAGAGTTGAGAAAATTTTTATTGACATGTATATGAAGAATGTGGTGCATTGCACAGCCCATGAGCTTTCATGATTGTGTATAGCACCTCCTCTGGTAAGTATCCAAAATGTTTCATCCTGAGAGATGCAATAAGAGAGGAGCACAAAATGCTTCTTTCTTTGACCTTGGCTTTTGAGTTACGACAGTATGGTAACCATATTCTCCTCAGAAAATTGCCTGCTGCCTTCCTCTGTCTGGTGCATTGACTGATAAAGTGGGAATTGCACATTTATCAGACTATTCTGGAGCTTTTCCAGTAGAGAGTTAGGACTGCTAAAGAGGCCAAGCTCAAACCAAAGGGACAAAATCAACCGCAGTGAAAATGGGAATAATCCAAATCTTTTTCTGAGTCCTGTATAAGACAGAGGGTATTTCTTCTGTGAGGTAAAAGCTCACAGAACTGGTATGAAGCTACACCAGTGCATCTCATCCCTGCACATGACTCACTTGGACAGTGGAGGCATCAGGAGCGAATGTGGCTGGCAAGAAGCAATACCACACTGCTCCACCACGGACTTTCTGCCTCTCCCTAGCTCGCCCCTTCTCTGCAGCCCTCAATGAGAGACTATCTGAGAAGGGCAAACAAGGCTGTTTTCTAAAGGAGCCTCTGTCAGATGAAGCAGAGTGATATGGGAACAAGTGCCAAGCTGTGATGTGGATGAGAAAAAAGGTGGTGCTGGTCAGGGATGTCCTCAGCTTAGCTCTCAGTTCGTTTGTGGAGAGCTTCCTGAGATACTTGGAGCCTTAAACTGCCCCCTCCCAAAGAGCCCCTGCCCATAAACTGAGAATAGGGCACAGCTGACTTATGCTGTGGTAGACAGAGATGTAGAGCAATTGTTTACTCATGCTCTGGATGTCCTTATGAATTTGCTTATGTCCTTATGAACTGGCAGAACAGCACTTGCAAATTGTGTATTCCTATTATATGCACATGGGGAGGAAGGGGAAGGTAGAGGCAGACAATGTTTTGTATTTTCATTGAATTTTAAATGTTGACTGCTGTAAACTGTAATTTGATGTCCAGTTTGAGCACCTAGACCTACCAGGCTCCTCGTGGAGAATTTTGAGGAATAGAGAGATAGTATAACTGAATAAGAGCTCTGCCCAATCAACACCTTCTTGCCTGTCCTATCATAAAGTATAAATCCTGGTGGGGAGTACTGTACACTCTCTTGTTTTCCCCCTCTTGTTTTCCCCCAGAAAATAGTTTGGCTGTAGGTATTTCATGGGCATGACTTTGTTCCTAAAGTATAAGTGTAACCAAGAGTGCCATTATGATGCACTGTGCTAACAGTAAATATTCAAAGGGAAAAGGGAGAATTTGAGATAATATCACAAACAAAATGAAGTTACTGGAGTAGACTGCCTTCCTCAGGGTTGTTGTAAGAAGGCAGCAACCCAATTTTTAGATCTAAAAGCACTTTTCTCCCTCAAGAAGGGGAGAATTGAGACAGGTGAGTGTTTGTAAATTCTTGTCTTTCTTGGGGTTTTTTTCTCTCTCTTTCTCTCTCTCCTTAATATTATTATTACCATAATCATCATTAGTATTATTAGTTTGTGTGCTTTTTTGTTTCAATTATCAAACTGTTCTCAACTCACAAGTTTTATGCTTTTTTAATGATTCTCCTCCCCATCCCCTGGGGCAGGGAGTGAGTGAGAAGCTGTGTGGTACTTAGCTACCAGCTAGAGTTAAACCACAACGACCTGGTAGTGGTTTAAACACTTACATGATGATAGAAATCGGGTTTGGGAAGACTGTAGCTTACAAGATAGGAAGCAGATAGGAAGGCCAATGGGTATTTAAGGCCAAACACGAAGTAATCAGATATCTTGTCCCTATCTCTTCTTGGAATTTCTATCTGAACACTGCTGTGACTCAGGTAGCTATATTTCGCTTTCTCTCTCTCTCTTTCTTTTTCTTTCTTTCTCTCTTTCTCTCTTTCTCTCTTTCTGTCTTTCTCTCTTTCTTTCTCTCTTTCTTTCTTTCTCTCTTTCTTTCTTTCTCTCTCTCTCTTTCTCTCTCTCTCTTTCTCTCTCTCTCTTTCTCTCTTTCTCTTTCTCTCTCTCCTAATTCCCTCTTCTTGGAATTTTTGAGTAACCTAAAACCAAATGGGCTTAGAGTATGTTAAATTAAATGCACCAAGTTAATCCTTTGGGAGGTGTTTTATGTCAATTGAATGTTGCACTAAAACACTTGCCAAAGTTTCTCTGATTTTCCAAAGTTGCCAGTAAATTCTTTTTTGTTGATTTTGGTCTCTTGTGTATTTCTTGTTTGTATTTCTCCTGTGTGTCTAATTCAGTGTACATGAACAACAGTAAGCCTTGTTAAAGACCATATGGAGCAAGCTGTCTGGGGCCTTACACCTGTCCTCATGGAGTTTGGCTGTTTGCCTTTGCAATATCCATGTTACCTCTGTATCAACTGGCATTTTTAACAGCCATATCCCCTTCAACCACCTTGAATTCCTGTTCTGCTAGGTCATCTGGCAAGTTTAATATTTTCACCTTCCTCTGCTGTCTTCCTTGGCCTTTCATTCTCTGTCTCCCCCTTTACTTTTTCCTTACTTCAGAGACACCTTTGAACAATCCTGCAGTTTGTCCCAGAGGCCTCCCTTTCCCTCATCAAAGCCAAAAGTTTGGTCTTGCTTTATCTCAGCAGGCCAGTGAATTTCAGGAACAGGCACAAAGCTTGTGTTTGGCAGTACAAGGCTTCATGGAGAAAATGGAGCCAAAGTGTTGTTTCACTGTACTTTTGCCATCTTCTTCACTGTGATTTAAAGGAGACTTGAGACAGTGATTGATAACTTTACTATCAAAAAATGCTCTGACAAGATACATACTGAAAACTCAGAAACTTTTTCTGAAGTGATTTCATTTGTGGTTCCAATATCTATGTTGTGGGAAACAAATCCTCAGCTATGCAGGGCTCTGCTGTTGAATGTTCTGTGATGGGGTTCATGATGTGTTGGGATGGCCCATGAAAGGCAGGTATGTAGCCCTGCAGGAGAAGCAATGGCCAGGTTAGAAAGCTAATGCAGGGGACGTGCAGTGCTACAGGGACTAGTTTGATTGACTCCAGGGAGTGAAGGGGGAATAAGGTGGTTTTTCCCTTTAGATATTATCCCTTCTAGATTTTATGGTTAATCATAAAACACACTTAATACAATTAATTATGGAATAGCCTTATTTCCTTGGTGGGCACATTAGATATTGGAGCCAAATTTTGGCATCTTCTGTAAAGACAGGATAAGTAGTACTAGCAGATCTCATGCTGAGTATCCTGAAATTTGAGATCAAAGCCAATGAAGTGTTAGAGTTTTGATGTGAAAGTTCAGCTGATCTGGATGGCACTAGACCTTTACACTTGTTTCTCCAGCTCTGGCCACCCAGGCTTTGTACCTTGCTTTCCCAGATGCTCACCACTTGAGCCAGGGGGGAATCGCTACCTTTTTTCTGAGCTTGCAAGAGGCAGAACTTTTACTCTCCAGAAATAAAGGAGACATAAACCAGAATAAAACCAGGCTGAGATGGCATATACAGAAGAATATGCAAGTGTTTGCATTCAGTCATTTTCACTAGGGTGCTAGTTCTGATATTCCAGTAAAAAAAACAGAGTGAAGTAAGGAACATATAATCTTTTCCTTAGGGAATCCTAAGGAAATTCTGCTGGCACACTGGAGCTTTGAAATCAACCTACCAACCCAGGCAGAGAGCAGTTTTTACTGTCTTCTCTGAAATGCTGCCAACAGGACAAGTGTTCTCAGGGGAAGGAAACTGGCTGATGTAGTAGCAGGAGGATGGTGTGCCATCTTCCATCTCTGCAAAGTCTTGTCAGGCATCAGCTATCTGGTGCACTCTTTCAGGAGAAAACATCAATCTTATTTCTTGGCACTTATCGTCTGTCATCAACATCTCTTCTGTTGGCCATGCATAAAAGTGTGGATCTGAATGAGTGCACCACGCCAACAATCCTGTCCAATTTCGGAGCTGGGAGACATGACAGGAGTCTGGCCAAGAGTGCTGTTTGCCTCAAGCAATGTTGTTGGCCACTCTCAAATCCTTGATCTTCATTCTATGCTGTAAGTCACATTTTCAGCCCTAAACAAGCATTACAGTGTCAGTATCACCAAGAATATCAGTTTATGCATCCGTGGAGGACTGTCTGCATCATCACTTTATCCCAGGGACAGGCACCTGATGTGTGTAACGACCAGGACCAGCTGACAAATGTCAGAAGGATTTGCCAGCATGTACCTGTTGAGTACTAGATTGTACAACTTGGTCATAGCAGAACATGACAGTGGAACAGTACCATTGGTTCCGTTTGACCCCAGAAACAGTAACATGATTCCCATTCTTCCCAAGAAGCAGCAGGTAGTGCCAAGCCTTGAAGCAAGAGCAGAACAGTCAGAACAGGAGACCTTTACAAATGACTACTCACTACTTGACTACACTCCCATGATTGCCCTTATGGATGAAAGAGGTTTGCAAAGCCCTCTGAGGCAAGAGATCAAACTGGGAAGTGGTTGGACTCAGTGCTGGATTTTTAGACAGGCATAATCAGACAAGAGGTTGTATCTGGCTCCCTCTGTCTTTCATAGAAGTTGGAGGCCTACATCAGGACTATTGCCAGAGTCACTGTGGTGTGAGAAGTTTATCAACCATTCACCAAGATTCTGATAAAGTTTTCTTGTATGGTATTTCCTCAAGAACTCTCTTTAAATGTCCTATATGTCTCCTTTTTTTGCAAATGGAAAAATCTTTGCTTGCTTTTGAGTGCCCAGATATACAGATAAATTTTCCTGGTTTGGGAGGAAGATATTCAAGACATCTTAAGCATTTTAGTATGAATGCCTGGAAATAGAATCCACTTCATTTTACAGTTAATGATTGCTTGGCAAAAAGGCTTATACGTAAAACTTGGTTGGTGATGCAAAACACAATATTGTGGTCACAGATTCGTACTAATGGTGAGAAGCACATAATAATATGTAAATGGATGTTGAATGCTTCTGAGTTTGGCTAAGAAAAATAGAGAAGGCACAAGTGGTTTAGGTTGGGCTGCAGTATGTCTTCCTCTTGGGTCTGAGCTGCAGACTAAATGCTGGTACATGGGTGGTAGTCCTGTGCCATAGCACGGTACTGAACTCCAAGTATGTTTGTGTGACAGACTAAGCTAGGCATGATAAAATGCCTTCTATTCCCAGAGTGTATTCCCTATTCTGAGATGAGCAGCTACTAATGAATATGAAGAAGGAAAAGTAGTTATTTACCTTGTTGGTTTCTGTTTAGTTTTGGGTTTTTTTAGCTCTGTGTAATACTCTAAAAATAGGATGGGAGAAAAAATTTTGAATTCTTTATTCAGTTTACTGCAAGTTACACGATGTGTTTTGCCTTTTTTCTCCCACTTGTTTTTAAACCTTTCCTTTGAAAAACTGGTGTTTTTAAAGTGAATCTCCCTATTCACCATGATGTTGCCCAGCTCAGCAAGCAAAACAAAACTCAGAAAACTTCAGCTTAGTTTGCCTGGCCTGCTTCAAATATTATATTTAGTGTGGACTGGACTTCTTTTGTAGGAAAAGGTAGGTATTGATTATCGTCATCAGACTTAACTTGCATTGGAGGAAAACCATGTTATGTTATTCCATTAAGAAGTGTCATCATGGTAATCAAAGTTCTATAGATATTGTGTAGAGTCAGAGGGGAAAATGAGTGGAGAAGAAGACAAGGAGGCCTCTATTCAGCAGAGACAACCAGTCTGAGTCATTTAAAATTAATTGGATTACAAGAGTGGTTATTACATGTGCATTACTGACCTTCCAATTTTTGATTTGGGGAAATAATTTCAGGTGGGAGTTCATCTAATTGTTGGATATGGAATGGAACTCCACTGGAGAGAACTCCAGTCTCCCAAGCAACTTTCTACCCACTATTGGAAGTAGAATCTGATCCCCCTTCTACACATCTACCAGGTACTCCAGCTAGGAAAAGGAGGTACTCCTTGTCTCCTTTTTTTCCCAGTATCAATTGACCATGGAAAGAAAACTAGCCATCTCCACTTTCCGGCGCATTCCTTTTTCTGGGAAATCAGTGGTGGGGAGACAAATGTAGCTGGCACATAATTACCGAAACCTCAAAGACAGATGTAGGAATACTCTACAGATCTGAAACAGCAATCCACAGTTGTGTCATTTCATGTGTCATTCTTGTTTTGCTCAGCTGGGAACATCAGCAAGGAGACAGCTTCATCTCACACTCAAACCTACCCTGATGCAGATGGAAGTGTGCAGCTGCCGCCTAAAGTCCTGCTCCATAGCACTCCTTATTTCTGCCTGCAGACAGTACATGCTGTTCTTACAATTCATCATCTTTCTTCTTCTCTGGTTGGGCAGAGAGGAGAAGAATTAAAGCAGTGAAAGCTTGGAGAAGAGTAATGAAGAATGTTTTGGGAAGAAAGTGATCAAAGTTGTGAGTGAGTAGAGCTGTTTCCTTCAAGGCCATCCTCAATAACTACATCTGCTGTGGAAGGGCCCATCTACACTGTACAGGTGAGGTGCAGGGCTTAATGGGATTATCCTCTCTATGTCAAATTCCTGCACTGGGACACTGCCAGTTGTATGCAGACCATGGTCAGATGACAGACTGACAGTAAAGTTCTGGAAATTCCTTTTTTATCCTATTGAAGTACTTCAACAACCTATTAAAATCTTTCCCATTATTGTTTTCTGCAAAGCATGTCTATTTATTCTGGTCCTTTTCTCAGTAAAGACTAGTAATAAGTAATCATGTCTCAGTTTGAAAGACAGGTGTCTGCTAAGAGAGGTTGAAACCTCCCTTAGGACAGAGAATGTGATTTTCCCCTCCCTACGAATTATCTAATTTTGAAAATTAAGGGCTTTCAGGCAAAGATATGGGAAAAGGAATAACAGTACTTTACTAGTATCTATAAACAAGTAGTAACAATAATAGCAACCATGAATACAACCAGAAACCAATAGCAGGTGACTTTTGAGCTGCCGAGCCTTTTCCCGTGTGGTGTAATTACGGTCGCAAGCAGCAGGTGGCGCTGTTGAGTTCCCGGCCGGGCAGGGCAGGTGCGATGACTGCCGAGCGGCTGCAGATGGCGCTGTTGAGCTCCCGGCCGGGCAGGGCAGGTGCGCTGGCTGCCGAGCGGCTGCAGGTGGCGCTGTGGCGCAGGGTCAGGTCAGCCTCAGGCAGCTNAGAAGCAGGGAGCAGCCTCTCCTCTCCGTGTCCGAACGATGAGAGAGCCAATTCCAACAGACGGCTCCTTCCTTCTCCCGCCCTGCCCAGCACACCCCTTTGTCTCTTACAAAAGTGTTGATGGCTCTAATCACCCAGCCATTTGTTGCTTAGTAACAGGAATGGAGAGAAAATTCCAATATCCCCAACCCCCGACAAATCACCATTCCATTCTAACATATAGGACAAGTTTCTTCTAGAAAAGAGAGGAAACCAGAAAAAAGCCAATGTCCTATCTTTTCCCAGATATTATTTCTAAATCTCTCATAATTCTTGCTGCCCTACTTGGGTTCACTTTTGGGGGTATTTTTTACCTGAAGTATTGTGTTTAAAACTAGGCATTGCTTCAGTTCACTAGTAGCCTCTTACCTGAAACCAGCACTCCCACATGGCCTGACTAAGATAGGCTGATGCTTGTCCAGCATGGCTCAGTTCCTCAGTGGAGAGGTGGGTAAGACGTGAGAAACAAAGTGATTTACTTTTGTTTTCCTGGAGCAAGTGTGGATCAGGGAACACAAAGATTTCAAAACCCCTAATCATTACAGAAATTAATTGCTCACGTCTACCTTTAATAGAGGGTTATAAAGTTATCCAGTGGATATTTTGCAGATTTCTAAAACATCAGGTATTGCTACACTCAACTCTTTGGAGAGAAGGCAAAGTACATGTCTGTCCCAAACCAGAACTCAACTCTGCATGTCATTTCTCCTTCTTCAAAGGTTATAGAACAACCTATGATTTCTTTTCCCCACAGAAAGACTTTTCAGGATAAGATACAACCCCCTCTTTAGAACTGTACAGCACCAAGCTGTTCATTGCTTTGTGTTAATTCCTGTTTTTTCCTTATATTAGGGGTTAAAACCAAAGAGTGACAAGATTATTTAAAACAGCCTGGCAAAGCTGTTTAGGGTAGGGAACCTGCACTAGAATACCCTTAGCCATATTTGAATGAAGAGCTTTGCAGATTGTGTCAGTGGTGGCTGTCATGGTCAGGAAATTTGCTTGCCTTAGCAGTGCCAGCCTTGTGCAATAGAATTCCCCATAGCTTTAAGGATCACAAGTCTCAGCAGGCAGAAAAAATTAATCAATGGTGATTTCTAGTGGTATTCTGCAGCAATTTGGAAGCTTCCCACCTTCAAGACTTCATTTCCCAGTATGGAGAAAGACTGTGGCTGGGACTGGTACTTCTCAATGCTGCCACTGGTAATCTTACCTTCACTAATGATGTTAGGAGGAGGAAACAGGAGAGGCAGATATTCACTGCATTGCAAAAGGCAGACCTGTAAGACTTTGTATTGGTCTGAAAACAAACCAGTGGGAGATCACAAGTCAAAATTGAAATTAAAAATAAGTGAAATAACACAAGGAAAAGCACTGACAAAGTCAGATACAACCTGACACCCGGTTAGGGTGGTGGTAGCAGTCCAACTGAAGTAGTTCAGTTCAAGCGGTGATCCTGTGAAGGTCTAGTCTCCAGCTGAAGGTCCAGTGATAGCTCTTGTCCTCTGGGAGCCCAGTAGACAAGGCTAGCTCAGGTAGTTCCAAGGCCAGGTTATATCCAGGTGGGAACACCTGGCTCCTCCCTCCTGGGCAGAGCATCCCACAATGGGATGCGATAAGTCCATGAGTCATGCGGTGGGTCCCTGATGGCCCATTGTCTGTCATCCGGGGTGGGTCATTAGCAGGTGATAACAGCCAACGGATGGCCCATTGTCTGTCATCCAGAGTGGGTCATTAGCAGGTGATAACAGCTAACGGCCCACAGCTGGTGGTAATAGAATACTTAAATACATCTCTGTTGCAACCTGGGACAGACTTCTACTACGTTCTTATCTCCTGTTTTCAAAATGAATGAGATCTGTCTCTGAACAGATTGCTGAGACAGACATTAACCAGCTATTGAAACCTGCAGACTGCTACCAGCATGATTAACTGTGTCTTGCTCCTCAATTGACCTCTAATGTGTTTTGGTGTTTTTCCTCTATGGCATGTGCATCTTTCCTAAACTCTTCACAAAAGCTTGTGCCATGGAGAAACTGAAGTCTTTGGCAGAAAAGAGCTCTTTCCCCTTCCAGTAGCTGACTTGTTTCTTGTGACCATCTGTGGTCTAAGGACAGATGGCTCAGATCTTTGCCTAGGAAAAGGAATGGATTGTTCCTCTGCTAGTCCGAAGAAGGTCTCCTCCCACTGCAGTGAGAGGAAGAAAAGAGGAAGCATCCCGAGCAGTCCCTCTTGCATGCCAACTGGAATGCTGCTGT
The DNA here is from genome assembly GCA_013397955.1 of Grantiella picta. NCBI lineage: Eukaryota > Metazoa > Chordata > Aves > Passeriformes > Meliphagidae > Grantiella > Grantiella picta. The sequence goes on from VZRM01006003.1 coordinate 1,208,698, forward strand.
TTCTGAGTCACCAACCGCTAGGCTTTTGAGTACTCTCTTTACATCCCTCTTATCTTCTAGTCCAGCCCTTACAGACAGTGTGGAAAGAATGTAAGTGGTGTCATTCCAGAAGTCATCCCCCGCTGTCCTCATAGCTAGTGGAGAGGTTTTGAGGCATGGACTGTGCTGCTTTTCATCTCTACTGGGCCTCCTTTTTCTTGGGCTTTGTCTCATGAGGTGCAGAGTCTTCCTGCTATGCAGGATGAACAAAGCATCTGCTAAAAGCCACTTGCCAGCAGAACTTCTATGCACCAAAGATTAATTTTCTGAATCAGTTTATTTTTTTCCAATCTAGCATTTGGGTTAAGCTCAAGTATTTTTAAAGCACAAATGGATCATCAACATACCATTTTGGTCATATCTAATGCCTTTTCATACATGCTCTGTAGACTTAGTGCTGAAGTTAACTTTGCCAGCTTTTCAATTCAGTTTGTTTGGTTATATTTAGATAATAAGGAGTATCTTACACAGCAAGAGAATGAAGACTGAAGAATGAAAAAGGGAGAATCTCGTCAATGTGTATAATTATCTGAAGGGGGGCTGCAAAGAATAACCAGGCTCTCTTCATTGGTATCTAGTGCCAGAACCGGACACAATGGGCACAAACTGAAACACAAGAGGTTCCTTCTGAACATCAAGAAACACTTTTTAACAGTGAAGGTGACTGAGCACCGGCACAAGTTGCCAGAGAAATTGCAGCATGTACCTCCTTAGAGAGATTCAGGAGCCGTCTGAAAGCAGTCCTAGGTGATGGTGTTTGTGTGACCCTGCTTGTGCAGGGGGCTTGGTTCAAATGACCTCCAGAGGTCATTTTCCCACCTCAGTCTTTCTGTGATCTGTTGTGATTTATGACTCTGTGAAAAAGACACATTAAAACTTACTCAAAAATTATAATACTCACTCAAAGTCAAATGTTTCTGTCACTACAATAAATGATTGGCAGAATCATAGTTTAAAAGTGTCTTTTTATTTCAGTTAAATATAGCTTATATATTCTCTAAGGATTACTTTGCTATGGAAGAATTAGATAGTAATTAACTCTGTGTTAAAATACAGAATTTCTACCTATTTTCTACCCGTTTTGTCTGGACCTTCTTTGGTCACAGAGAACTATACTGCGCAAGAAAGGAGAAACCAATTTTTTGGTGAGTCACCCCGCTTATTTTTCTGTCTAAGTTCAAAGTCAATGAATCCTGGCTTTCTTACTACTTGGAAGGAATGGAAATACAGGAACAGAGATATGTGGGGTATTTCTGAGACAAGTGCGTCAGTCTTTCCCTTAGTACATTTCTCCTGTGGTTTTTGTGGTATCCAATATGATACACACCATTCTCACTTTTGAGTGCATTCAGTTCATCTGATGCCTGATCTCTCTCTCTTGTTTATTAATTGCACTGTTGACACACTCTGTAAACCTAAAAGCAAGGAATTTATCATGAAAACATAGGTATTATCAAGAGCACAACAGTAATTCTGTGTACAGTGGTCAAAGAGCCAGATTTTCTTGGTGGTTTTGTTTGCAATAGCTTTGCTGATGGAAAAGAGAGTGGAACCTGGTGGTATTCTGGACATGGGTCCTTCTCAATCCTTCCCCCAGGAATCATCATAAGTCCCCAGGACAAAGAAGGAACCCTTTAACTGTGTCTGTAGATTTGATACGTCTGTGTATCCAACAGACTTCTCAGGAGCAGGAATTGCTATCAGGCTGGCAGGACAGATAAAAATGGTGTCTGGAAAGTGTGGAGTCAGTCATTTCAGAACTGTACATTGGAGATGCCAAAGGAGCAGTGAGCCTACAGTGATATCTGGTGGAAAGGAGGAGAATTAGGACAATCCTGTGAGGTGTATTGTTCATGTAGGTTTCGAACATCCTGACCCCAGTTTTCTTGGTGGCATGGGATGTGTCTCATGCTTCCTGCTTAGACAAGTGGTCCAGTCTTTGGGTGAGGGTACTGATGCATGCCAAGAGAAGGAAGGTAGAGCAGAGATGATCTGGACTTGCTTCTAGTGGTCATGGCTGCAATATTTCTAGGAAAGAGCTCTTCTATCATTAGTAGAACTTTAATAAAGCACTGACTCACAGACCCTGCAGGATCTGACTTTTTGCATGGACTGTGCTTCCCACGACTGTGGATCTCAGCAAGGTTTATTAGCTTGGGCATGATGTCAGAATCAAAACACCTCTGGGTACTTATCAGGGTCTGCACATTGACAAGTAAGCTTTGCAGACAGCGAGGGACTTGGGAGAAGGAGGGAGAAGCCTAGGGAGCTTTCCTTGAGTCAGCATGGATCTGGTAGACTGTCACTGACCCAGAGCTAATGGGCCCTGGCTGAACTGACCGGCTCTGCCACTGGACATCTGCGTTCCATATACTCACCACTGTGTTTCAGTGGTATAACACTTTTCTGAAGCTGCTAAATGTTGTGAGACAAAAGCCGACAGATGTTCTGTCCCCATGTCTTACCTTCCTTGTCTCCTCTACTGATCTCTGTGTTGCACAGTTCCTTAACCTGCTATCATAGTAACCTGAAAGGTTCATATCCAGGAGATATTGCATGCTGCTGCCTGGCTGAGCAGTGAGCTAATAAGCCTTCCTGGATTTCAGAGCACTAGGTAGTGGCATAAGATGTCAGAAAGAATTGGGACTTTGACAAAGTTAACGAGCCCACATAGACTCAAGCTCATAGATGTTCATCCAGCAATGTATCCCAGAAACAGCTTGGCTATTCTGCTGACAAGGATAGTACAAAATTGGTGGACAGCAGTAAACGGAATAGCAGGAGCACTTACTGAGACAGACATGGGTCTTTAGTTACTTGTTTACATTCTGTTTCTTCAGTAATACAATAAATATCAAGTTTCCTCTCTTCTGGAACTTGAGATAGAGATCTGTCGCATTTTTCAGTCTTGGCACAAATACTCTTTATTAAAAACAAAAATCAGGAGAGGAAGGGGAGTTGAAACCCAAAAACTTACCACAGATAGTTCTTCTGCTAGAGTGAAGGAAGCTGATAATATCTCTAGTTTTGACTTTATGTAGTTTGTGTAAGTGCCTGGACAGCAGGAGTCCACAGGTTGTTCTTTACTGGCCATTGCAGTCTTCAGTTTTTCCCTGAAGTAATTGGAAGCAGAGAACAGTTTGTGATTCATTCAGCTTACTCTGCTTACACAGCTTACTATTTACTCCTTGAAGTCTCACTCATGTATAGAAAAACTCCTTGATATTTTTGTATATTATAAATATATTGGAATGCAAAACAATATTTCTGTGTTTATGTCCTCTGCAGGTTTGACTGTGCCATTTCTAATGAGATCCCAGCGGCCAGAGACCACAGAAAGGGCTCACTCATGAGGGGTATGTGCTCGTGAGGGTACAAGCCCCTCTCTACCTTCTTCCCTCCAGCAGAAAACTGTGCTAGCTGCTGGCTGGAGTGGGGTGCATCTCAGTTGATGCCTGTTTGTAGCTCTTGGGTTACAGATATCCCATTAAAAGAAAGGTCTGTGCGACTGAATTTGTATTCAATGATAGAGGGCCAAGAGAAGTGTGAGAAGAAGCCTGTGAGGCTTTGATGCCTGAGATGAAGGAGCCCTGGGCAAGCAAGATGGTAGAGAGAGAGGAGAAAAAATAAATAAAATAAAATAAAGCGTGTCTTTCTTTTGCTTATAGGCACTAGATGAAGATCCTGTTTGCCACTCATTTACCTCCTAAGAAAATAAACTTGTGGCACCCTTGGATCTCTAATGTCCCTAGACATCTGAAGAGGCTCGGGAGGCAAAAAGGAGAGTGAGCTGCCAGGGCTGCAGTGGCTGGGGCAGGCAGCAGAGCTGTGACTTGCAGACAGCGGTGGCAGTGGCTGCTCTGGTGACCAGTGCTGAGGCCACTGCCTGGAGAAGGAACACTGATGGTGCCTAAATACGAACCTCCAGCTCACCAGGACACATTCAGGCCAAAATGATAAGCTGGGAGCAGGGTGCAGCTACTAGATGGGGCAGCTGCTAGCGGCTGTCTTATCAACCATGTGGTTCTGGAAGTTAGATTGGGTCAATATGATTGCCTGGATGTCTTTTTTTCCTATTAGTTAAGCAGGTTTTCCAAGTTTATATGTTGTTGCAATTTTTATTCTTCCAGGGCCTCTTTCCTTGGGTCAAAAAATGTGTAGTCTAGAGCCCTTTTGTTTAGCTCTCAGCTTGAGAGTGGGAAAAAGTTACTCATGGCTGGGTTCTCTGCATATAATTTGATTTCCTGGGTCTACAAACAGTGATTGAAACTTGTTCCATCTAGGACACTTGTAGCAAGAGCACTGAGAAGCTGAGTTGGCAGGTACAGGTATGCTTTCTTTGAAAACCCAACCCAAATAGGAATGCTACCAAGAACTGGGAACTTTGATTATTTTGTGTGTACTTTAGTGCTATCTGTGCTGATCAGCCTCCTCAGTATTTGGTTGTCTTTGTTTTCATTTTCACATGAACACAATGATGGTGTTTTTAAACTGAGGTATTTCAGGCACTGTCTTACGCAATTTGCTCTTAAACCGCTGAGACATGGGTGCCTATCTGTCTATGACAAGGATTAGTTTATTGCTTATTTAATAGAGGTCTTGAAAACTTGTTTATAACTGTTTACATACAATTTTTTCAACAATTCGGATTGCCTAAGGCTACGGCATGTTCCCTGTGCTTATGTGCAGTGTGTAACCCCCATGTGGCCTCAGGCAAATGGAGTGGTTAAAAGATTTATGCACTATGTGGATAAACAAAATCTGGGAGAATTTCCCTGAGGCTTTGCCTGGTTGGCAAAATGGTGTGATTTTAAAACATGATAGTCAGTACCTGGTATTTCTCTTATACTCTGGCTTGATGAGGAAAAACCTGTATGAAAGAACCAGGGTTTTTTAAGAAGCCCCTCTTAGGCATGCAGATGCTCACAGCTTGCCCTAACATTTTATAAGACAGCAGCTACCATCGCTGAAACACAACCTTTTATCTTAGAGTAGATGTAACCTGACAAAACAAATCTCTTGAAGACTTTCAAGAATTTCCCTGACCGGGCCATGCAATGAACACAAGAGATGGAGATTTAGGGAATTTCTCTTTCTGAGTTGGAAACAAAGAGTAGGTTGCCAAAATCAACTGTGGGTTAGGATCCTGCCCTGACCCCTGTGGAAGATTTCCTGGAGTCCAGTATCAATGGGAACACGTCCACAGGCTGAACATTCGGAGGATTTCACCTGAAATGTGTTTCCCTTGTTCTGGTTTTGTGTTAAACCCACAAAAGCTTAGAATTTAGTGGAGTGGAAGTAGCCAAAGTTCGTGGAAAGCCTTGCTGACTCTCACTCGGCTTGCAAGTAAAGTACAGCAGGCTATATATAGGCAGTGTGTAATACTGATTTCTCCAGGGAAGTGATCGATCTTCTCAGTGTAAACCAGTCCCTCAGCGGCTTAGGCTGAAACGAAATAAAGATGCTGGATTGGCTTCCAGCACTGGCGAGGAAATAAATTTTAAAACAGCGGCGTCCATGGCAGCGGCACCGCCACCCCCAGCGCAGCATCCCTGCCCCGCTCTGTGGGGGACAATTCGGAGGGGGACAGCTCGGTGGCTGCCGTGGGTAGCCGGGGGCTGCCGGCGGAGCATCTGGGAGATGCTCGCACGGAGCAGGTTTCCCGCTGGGGGCTGGCGGGGCCGGGGATGCGCCGCTGCCCCGGGAGGAGCCGCATTCCCGCCTGGAGCGCTCCCGCCGCCCCGGCCCGCGGCTGCCGCCCGCTGGAGGGAGCGGGCAGGGCGGGGGACCCGGGATCTGCGCCGCCCCGGGGAATGGCCTTTCGTTCTCTGCCGCCCGCTGCCTCTGCATCGAGGCCAGAGCTGAGTTACCGCGCTCCCGGGAAAGGCACCTGGTCTCAGCAGGACGGCATCGGAACGACGGGCAGCCGCGGTTATTACCTGCGAGGTGATGCTCACGGCGGGCTGGCTGCCCATCACTTCTCGCTCTCAGGATTACTCTGCTAGAGCTCCTTTTAATTCTTTTTTTTTTCTAATTAAAAAGCCGTTCAGCACTCTTTTTTAATCCTGAGTGGATTTATTATGCGTCCAGCTCGTGCTAGTTCACAAAATTCCAATTTACAACTCCAAGAGACTGCCCCCATTAAGGATGGCTGATATAGCACATCCTCTCTCACCCATCGCTTTGAGGGCTCACATCAGGACCCTCACGTGGTCGGTTCCCACATCGGTGTGAAGTGTAGGTGTGAGGTACAACAATATTTTGTTGCTGGACTCCCCAGGGCTATATGGGCAGCACTTCCATGTCTTACCACCACCCTGCCTTTATGTTTCCTCTTAATTCTCTTTGCTGGTGCAAGTTCTCAGGAGACCCTGACAGATGCCTGCCCTAGTGATCCAGAAACACTACTGACCCAGAGCACAGGCTTTTCCCTGTAGCCTCCGCAAAACAGTTCCAAATTCAGAGTTTTGTCTTTGCTTTGAGACGTTTTTGTGAACTGGTCCATCTCACAAAACAAGCCAGGCTGTAACATGTGTATGCCTTGCCCTGTCACCATTCTCTTGGCAAAGTTGGTGCCAACTGTAAATGACAGCCATAACTTGCACATTTTCTTCAAGATTATTCCTGCTGCTAATGCCTGTGGAACATCTCTAGAGAAAGCTTTGACCAGTAACTGCTTTTCAAGTGTCTTTCTGCCTGTCAGGTAAGGAGATTTTAGGCCATTTAATTTGGACTATTTCTTTTTCATAAATCATGCTAGACAGAAACAAGGAGTTTATCAATGTCCACGTGATTTTTATCAGCGCAGTTATCTTTTTTATCACAATTCTGACTTTGCCTAAGAACAAAACCAGATTAATTTGATAAGGCTGTGGGTTGGTTTTTTTTCTGTAAAGGGACGCTAGTTACACACAGCTTTCCCTTGTTACCCTTTCCTCAACTAGCAACCATCTGTGGTCTTCCAGGTTTCCAAATTTTCCCAGTCTTCCAAGATGAGTATCAGTTGAGCAGTAATGGTCAGCCATTATTCCTGGGACTTCTGGTACAAGTGTCCTGAACATTTTAATGAAAAAAAAACCAACCCTCCAAATTTGGTGTTTCCCTCTAGAAGAAATCTAATGTTCTGTTCCTGTAGAAAGGACTGTGGGGTTCTTAGCCATCCTCATATGACGAGTCAGTCACCACCCATAAAACAATGTCTCACTGCTTTCTAAATACATAAGGTACTAATACTTTTATTGGTTTCCTTTTCTGTATCAATAACAATTTACCATTGGCATACACTAATAGGAATATATAGGTTAAAATTTTAAGTGGTTTTGTTCTCTGTCTTGTACACCTCAGAAACTCTCTTCTTGTATTCAGGTCTGCTGGCCAAGACTTCTTTTCCCACTTTTTATTTATTACTGTTGAACCTCTTTGGCTTCTTGTCTATATTTATTACTATCTATTTCCATTTCCTTCTGTTTGATAAATAGTGCTCTTACTGCCAGCGAGTATATTTATTTCCCATTTGAACTGTGCTTGTTCTCTTCACTTTGCCACCAAGAATGTGAAGTGTGCAACTTCCCAACCCAGCTGGTTTAGAAAATAAAGGGGTGTGGTGGCAACATGGTCGTGACTGCCACTTCAGGGAGCCAGCCAGGTTTATAACCATATGTCATATGAGATCCTTTAGTTCATAGTTTTACCTTTATCATGGAATATTCAAATCATCTGAAAAAGAAAATCCTGATTATGGCATACTGTACTGAATCATACTGATTTGATTACAAGGAAAAACTGTTGAGTTTAATGGTGTCATCAGCCACAAACCTGGCTACTTCTGTTCAGGAATCCAAAGCGGTAAGATAAAGTTTGTAGACAGAAGCCTTCAAACCTGTCTTTTGCTGTCCTGTGGTCACATTCAGGAAATCTTCAGTAACATGAAATTGTTTGAGGAGCACTCTGCTGGCCAAAAGCAATCATCTAGCACAAAGGCTTTTTTAACTCAGGGTAACTATTCCTTCTTACTGAAAATGAGTTAGCAAAAGAAAGAGCAAACTTAATTTTAAATGAAGAGTGTCTGCTTGAAAACTATCAGAGTGAAGTTCTGTCCTTACTTCTATACATAATTATGCTACTCTTGCTCTTTCCTTTCATATCTCATGAAAGTTTTTGTTGTCTTCTGACCAAACACTGGAAGAGCATTGCTAACATTTTTCTGTATCAATTAAAACAAACCTTCTGTTGCTGTAAGAGAAATGGACTGAACGAGCTGTTATTATTATTAGCCCTTATCTTATTTGAATCAGATTTAGAATCTATGAGTTCCTAACTCAAGGTTATATATGGAGAGAGAGGGTGGCAAACTAAATTAGCAGCATTTGTCTTTAGAATTAAAAAAAGAGAGCTGTTTCTTCCCTTCACTTATATTTCAGCTTTGGAACACGTTGTTGCTTTAATTTACACAGGTTCAGAAATACCTTGCACAGATTTCTACCAGAAAAATCCATTAAAGATCATTATATATAAAGATTCCACTATGGTCTCACAGACTTGCTGCCTCATGCAGCAGTGCATGCTATGAAACATTGTACACTCGTGTTTATTTTAACTTTTTACAGGGCAGATGCTCCTAGCCCCTTTTGTAGGCAGGACACTGGATTAGATGGAGCTGTGGCCTGACCCAGAACAGCTTTTGCATGGTCTTATGTACATGAATCCAGCTGTCTCTGTGGCTGCATCCCAGTTCCTCTGGACATTGGAATACTCTCTATCAAGATCTACATGTGGCATAGACTAGACACCACTGAGAAATTGTCCCATACCAACGTGGCTTTCGGCATATTGGGTCTGCACAGAAAAACCTAGAGAAGCAGGGAGAAAAGCCAGGTTATCCACTTATTAATCTCCCTCTCCTCTCCTTCCTTCTAAGTATTCAGCCTTGTGGGATTTCAAACCCCACCATTCATCTTGCTGCTCGTGAGTGGGACAGATTTCGGCTTTCTTGGATGCGTCACAGCCTGGTTTAGTTTCCTCAATTTCTACATAGTCTTTGAACTGAGATTGTTAAGGTTCTCTTAGAAGGAACCAATTCTTTTTATTGCCCAGCAGTGCCCAGCACAGGCTGCCCAGAAGCAAACTGCTGGTGCTTAACTCAGGTTCAAACCTGACCTGCCCATCAGTCTCCAGGGAGAACATTTGAGAGGAACCTATGACTGTATCAGCACTTAACCAAACCAAATTTAAAGTTCTGTGGTGAATACATGCAACAGGCCTCACAAGCAGCTTTTTCTCCCACAAAATTTGACAGTGCAACTAAGAAAGTTTCTCTATTCCATGCAATTGCACGGAGTTTAGTTTAGGAGACAGAAATAGCACAGTTGTGTGTAAATTAAATGACATTATTTGAAAACATCCCTGAAAGAATGGAGACTAAAAATCTCATCTAATTAATGTGCAGTAATAGATGATGATTTATTGACTCTTCTGTGAATATACAGTTTCTATTAGCAATATTTAGATATGTTTTCTCAGAAATTCATAATTATTTATGTTTAGCAATTTATAATTAAACATTTTACAAGAAACAAGGCACTAAAATGTACAGTTAGTGATCCTTATTATATACGCTGTGGGTTACAGACATACAGAGATTCCCCTCTGGCTTAAACAATTATTAAATTTCTTCCCACAGTGTACTTCTTGTTGCATTTCATACATCTCCAGCCAAGAGAAAGTATGTATTTTAAGGCCCAATTTTTTTTGCTTTTACTCACCGTTTCTGCGTGAAAAACAAAGAATTTGCTATGAAAATTAGCTACACAATAAAGATAATGAAAACTCCATTCATGACATTTCTAAGGACTCAGACATACTATGATATTCTTAGAGATTCAAACTATAATCTATGTATTTTTTATTAATCAAAAACAACAAGACAAAAAAGTGTGTTTAAAGGAATTTCAGAAGCTACTTCCATGCAGGGCAGAACCAGCTTTGGTCTGAGGCACTAAAACACTAAAACAACACTTGACAACTGGTGAGGTGACTGGGCTGACACCACTCTAGGAAAATCAGATCAACATAGTGGCTACCACTGGGCTAAAAAGGAGATCTTAATGACGTGTAGTTTTCAGCACAATTTAAAAAGCAAACCCCAGGAAACTGTTGCTAATAAAAGGCAAAGACCACAAGAGATACCACCTAAAACTCCATTAAAATACTTAGTATCAGAAAGAGCGCATACATTTTCAAGTATCTTATGACAAATAGCTCAGTATTTAAGTGCTAATTCTGTTTCAGATTCTTACTGAGCATGAGCACAAACATGGCAACATGTAATTTTACATATTGTTAAAATACAACAGAACTTAATGTCACATACAACACAGTATAAAGAAACAGTGGTTTTCTAATTATGTGACCATTTATACAAAAATGCCAGTGAGGACTGCCTAGATTCAGGTTTCTTCTTGAGATTGTCAAGCTCCTGTGGTGGCAATATTTCAGAGGTCCAGTTTTTAGTGCTTCTGCATTTGGACTGCAGTGATCCTGAGCCCCCTGAGCCCACATGGAAAGATTACCACTTTCAGAGGTTTTCAGAGGATCCTTGCAGTCTCCTTGACCAAATGAGTTCAGGTCCAATTTCAGCACTGGTGAAATATACATGCCAAATAAGGGAAGATTATGCATTTCTGGATTACCAGAACTTTTTTTCAGATACTGTAAAATGTCATAACACCTGCATCTTGAGAAGATGAAGATCAGGTCTCTCATTATTTAACCTTAGACTCTTGAGGAAAAAAAAGTGGTAAGTATATACAAACACAAAAGTCCACATATAGCTGAAAATACAACATACTACAAAAAAGATATTATTTGGTTGAATTTATGTATACATCTAAGTGGACATGGATTAACACAGTTGGCCTAATTTTTTGGGCATTATTTAAAAATTGTAACAGAAAACTACATCTTTCAGACTGAAGCTGTGTTAATTTATTGCTCTTGGTAGCTGAACACTGACAGGGCATAATTTTAAGCTGCCCCATGATTTGGAGCGTTTTAACATACAACAATTTTAAAAAATCAATTGCTTACCACCCAAAGCCATTTTTATGGATCATTAAAGTTGCCCACTGCTGTCACTGTGTCCTTACTTGTGTTTGAAGCTGTGGCATGATGTGGGCTTAAGTTTGCTGTGCTGTGGGGCTTGAACCACTCATGTCCATGCCGGGTATAAGTGAAGGGCCTAAGTTTAAGCCAGTCTTTTCCCATGCCTGATGTTCTCAGCCTGGCTCCCTGACAATGCACTTGTGTTGGATTTACAGAAGCAGAGCTGGTAGCTGCGGCATTTGGACCAGATTGAGAGCAGAGATCAACACTCATCTGCTGAGGTCATGGCACGGTGCTGAGACATGTCCTGGCTTCAGTGGGATTGTGGAAATATAAATTGGAAGCATGAAACTTATTTATTAGTCTACTAGAGGAGTAAAAGCAAGATTTACCGTGGAAGACCGTGTTTTAATTGGCTAAGACAAAGCATCATTGTGATAATTTATTGACTATACCTGTAAATTTGCTAGCTTTTCCATGTGTCACTCAGTGACAGAGTTAGCAATGACAGTAGTTCCTCCTGGCAAAAACCTCCTATTTTTTGTTCAAATACATCCACTGCTGAGGATTTGGTAATCTGAAAAGATGCCATAAAACTTGAGAATGTGAGCACCTTGCCATGGTTCAACTGGCACCACCGTGTGGCTAAGTATATCCCAGCAGGAGTATTGCATTTGAGGGGAACAGGATAAAATCAATAGGGGGGAACATTCTTATGCTCTCAGCCACCAAAGGAGTGCAACATAACACACATTCCAGCCTCAGAGCCCTCATGCGGGCCAGCAATTGAAAGCAAATTAAATACAGTTTGGAAACCAATGTTGCTTTATTTGGCAAGGACTTCTCATTATGCCTCATTTTAGACAGAAAGTTGGAGGTAAGGTAGTATTTATATTGGATATTATCGTTCCCAAAGCAGAGGTTGAACCTCTGTTTTAGGTCAGCACTGATAACTCCCAGCCTGCCAAAATTTCTGCCCTAGTTTAAATACCAAAGTCATCACATCACCTCCCTAATTTGCACTTTTCGGAGTCTCAGTATTTATAAGATCTTTTTCAAATAAATGGAATTTATGTGGTGTGTGTCAATTCAGACTTTGCACAGTCCATGGGATTAGAATTCAAATAGTTATAAAGCCAAGAAATTCATTGGGCTGAAGGGCTGATCTGTGGGAACACATAGGTGTCCAACAGAACAAAATAATTTTTAACTAAGCTTTGGTGAGAGTAACAGGTAAAATTTCAAAACTCCACAATTAAATAGAAGCAGGATTTCACCCCCTCCACTACAGTGTGACACAGAGTGTGTGGCAGGAATTTATGTGGACAATTCAGCTGGTCCATTTGTGGTACAGTACATAATCTCAGGGCATAACTCTAAGAAAAGAAAAGGGTTCTGTACATGACCAAATAATGGGCAGAGCTTGACCAGCAGCTCATATGCCAACTTGTAAGTGCCATATAAAAAATAAATTACTAAATTGTTGTATAATTCCAGTTTCAAATTCAGGTCTCTCCAAGAACAAAAGGAATATCTGAAGATTTGTGGAATACAATCAATCTCAAGTTGTGCTGAATACAAAGCCACTTCAACTCTCTTGCCAAATAAATTTTATTAATGAGGTGCTCTAAACGTTGGTTAGAGACTGAAGCACACAGCTATTCTGAACCTGGACTGAACAAAAGGAAAACAATCTCAATAAACATCTTAAAAACTCACCTAAGTTTAAAAAGGATAATCTACAAAGCTATCTCGCTTTATTAAAGACTTGTTTCCCTAAACACATATATGTGTAGTGTAGGATTTGTATCTAGCCAGCTCTTCATCAAGAAGGGAACAGATTGCTTGTAGCTATTTGAGTGCTTGATTTTTTAATTTTTTAAAAAATTTTATTTTTGTATGAGTGTGTGTGTGTGGCTGTATTGACAGACTAGAAGATTTGGCAAAAATACTTCTTGATTCTTAGAGAGGTTGACCGTCTGGTGAGATCCATCCACACACCCTTGCTGAATATAACAGTTTTATAACCCACAGCCATGGAGTGGACAATTTTTCCTTTTCCTTGCTGTATATCCTATGTTGTTTGGCAGACTACGTGCTGGACAGATTTCACACAGTTTTCCACAGTGAGTGTGCATGTGTGTCTGGATAATGTAGTCTCAGAAAACTGTCCAACTTCAGTTTTACAAAGAGTGCGGTCTAATAACACTGGCGGGATTCCTACTCGAAATTCATTGCTTTTTCTACTGTCAGGCACTTGTGAATGCTATGATAGAGGTGTCCAGAGTCTCAAAGGAAAGAAAAGTGAAGACCATGAGGGGAAATTGTTTGACATGTGTGACAACATTCCCTCTTGGGAGAGCTAAGAGCTGTCTTCACTTTGACTCATTCTGAAAACCATCCTGGGCCCTGGGTTTTTTTTCTTTTTTTTGCCCTTGCGAGTTTTGAATTTGTTATTAACATGACTGATGATGTTGTCAGATGCCTAATCACTTCACCACCAGAACAGTAGAATGCTCAGAGCCACAGCTAGTACATTTCTATTTTGTAGCTCTAGTTTTAAGTCCAGCAATCTGTCCACATTTCTACATGCACCTTGTTTAGATATAAGAGAATCAAGCTGATCATCAGCACAGAATTCAATCTGTGATTCCAGAAACAGAGACCAGTGCTTGCTTTCACTGGAAAATATATATTATCTTATTCTCATGGTCATCTTCCATTTTATCAAATGTAGAGAATTCAGGAAGAGTGACGATGTGTGAATGTACAGTCAGCTGTTTTGAGAAGAAACAGAAAAATAATGTGGAAAGACAGGTAGTTATGAAAGAAGCTAAGGGGTATCAGTCTTTCAAAAATAGCAAGCTAGCTCAAAATATGAAATCACAGGACTACTTGTGAGGGACTTGTCTGGAAAAAAAATTCAATTAGATGTTATTTTAAGATTTGCATGTAATTCCCCTGCCCACAGAATAACAATATATAAATGTGTAGCAGTTTATTATTTCAATGTCATAATGAGAAAAATACCTGAAAACTACATGAATGTGTGGCTGTCTTGACTGTTACCACAGAGATTCAGAGCAAAACTAGAAGCATTACAATGCCAGTGGGCAAGAGGGAAAAGGACACATAAAAGCCACTGTAACTACATCCAGAAAAAGTGTATCTGCAAAAGATCATGGAAAAACAACTATACAATCTTAAAGATCCTTGCAAGACTGCTAAAATTTGGTACTGGAAACACACAGAGAGGAATGCTCATTAAACAATATTCAGCACAACATCCTCAGCTGTACTACCTGCTCAGAAAAAGGTAGCCCTGAGCCATCCCTCTTTCTTTGGTCACAGGGCTGCAGGGGGAATACTGTGACCCTGAGTAGCAATAGTTCAAAGACTGAGTGCAGAGAGCAAAATCTGAGTGCTGAGCTCAGAGGTGCACCTGCTCTGTAAGGATCACGTCTCTCAGCAGTGGCTGGGGAGGGCTGTGTTTTCAGTCCTGCTCAAACACATCTCTGCAGTGTAGGAAGGAGCTTCAGAGAGAGGATTTATGGCAAGCAGCAAGATCCCTTGCTCTGGTGATAAAGCAGCCTGGGCATTGAAAGAAGTAGTAGAACAGATGGCAGGATGGGGTTTTCATTGTCAAGGTAAGAACTTGGATTTGAGGATGTACCTGTGAAAGGATTCCACTGAGACTCTTCAACTACCGAGAAAGAAGGAAGTTTGTTACCAGGAAACCTGAAGCCTAACTTTTGCAGAACCCCAAGGATTTAGGAAGAATCAGAACCACTCACACAGCTTCAGCACCCTGAATTAGCTCTGGTCCAGATGAATGACTTTATGGTCACAGACTGTCCTCCCAAATTACATGGAGCTGGAATGGAGAAAGTGCTCTTCTCCAGACAGACCTTTCTCAATACTAACCTCTCATCAAAACCCTCTAATGTGTTTCCTAGCCTGTGTGCAGAATCCAGAATATACTGGCAGCTGTGTGGAAAAGGCTAACTAACCATGCTTTGTGTGGAAGGGGAAGGTGATGACAGAGGAGCACCCATTTCATGTTCAAATGCTGGGATATGGGCAGTCTGGGAAAGAGGAAGGAAAGAGTAAAACGCGTAGCTCTGAATGAAATCTCCTGCTCATGTTGCTGGTTAAAAAACTAAGGGGGAATAGAGACATAAGGAATAAATGCAGGAGAGAAAAAAAATCAACTCATGAAGAAATTTATACTGGGCAACAAATTAGATGACCTTCGAGGAGAGACAGCACCTGGAGCCGGGCTCAAGTCAATTTGGGGAGCATAAAGGAATTTACTACACCTTGACTGGAATGTCATTGTTTCTCTTCACAAGAATATAGAAGGATGAGAACAATGGCCACCACATGTCCGGTACACATTTTTTGTTATGGAGTGAAGCAGGGATCATTTTGCCCTGTGTATCTTTTAAGTTTGTTCTTGACAAAACCTGTATAGCAAATCCAGAGAAGAACAGGCATGTTCTTCTTCAAATACTGCTGTATTCTATCTGTGGAAAATCCTTGAGAATATGCATCTATAGCTTGGCCAAATGGTTAACAGGAAAACACAATTATGTAAAAATATTTGAATAATGCAAGCTAGCAAAAAAAGGAGAGGAACAAAAGGACATGTTGTCTGAGATGGCTATATTACATAAAAGTTAAACACAAGAAAATATAAACCCTAATACCAGAGGAAGTAATTGCAACAACAAAAAGGGTACAAGTGATTTCTCAGGTAATTTCAGTTCTACCACATCAATCACTTTATAAAGCCAAAGTCTGGCAAGGAGAGACATTACTTCCCCTTGTTGATCTTTTACATTTTCCTGTGTCTGTCACCCAATCTTACAGCAACCAACAGTCAAGTACAAATGGGAAAGCAAAAGCCTGTGTCACCTGTGAAACATCTATTGCCTCTACCACAAAACCATCCTGTATCATTTATGTTAGATGTAACATTCCCATTCTTCCCCGATGAATGTAATGATCATTCTTTCTTACATATCTTCCTCTTGGCTTTTTCTAATGTTTATCTTATGATCTTCTTTCTTTTAAATAGAATCTGAATTCAAAGGGTCTATTGTTCAGCCTAAGAACTGTAACTTTTGCTCTCAGAATAAGAAAATATACCAAGAAGCAAGGCATTGCTCACTTAGTACAGTTTGAAAACATGCTTATTTTAAAAGATTTTTAAATATAAAAATAAAACAATCTTTCAGAAGCAATGGTATAACTTCCAGTTCAAACTATCTTTAACTCATATTTTTTGAGAGCCTCTCTATTTCATAATTTTCACGAGACTGTCTAGACTGGGATTGTCTCTCTATTCTTGCCTTCTTCACAGTGCTGAAATTGTCTCCATTCATCACCTTTTAACACCTGGTTTCCACTCCATGGTTTCAAATTGCTTTCACTTAGAACCAGTGTAGAAGGAATCCCTTCATTGTTTAAGACAAACATCTTCCCTGCTATTTTTTTCTGGATGGTGCCTGAACAATTATCTCAGCCAGTCAAATAACTGACTCATCTTCTAGATCACAGAATGCAATCTCAGACCAAAAAGGTCCTCACTTCTGTTTACGTTTCTTTTGCCTCTACTGTTATTATACCTTCCAAAAGTGTTTCCATTCCACAGGAAAAAAAGAAAAGGAAAAAAACCGTGTCCATAACAATATCCTTCTTTGGAATTCCTGTGCTTCCTTCACACAGCCAATTTATAAGAATATTGAGTTTGCAGTCAAAAAGATCTGTCTTCAGATTTCATCCAGGGACTATATTTTTATCTTGCAGCAGCTCAGCATTTTTTTTTCTCTGTCATATAAAATGAGTTGTAATAAATAGCTCCCATTGTGACTGCTGGTGTTAGCACATTTCACAGGTTAGCAGGTTAACACCACAGTGTTAACCAGAGCAAGTCCTGTGGTTGATAATGGCAGTGCTCGCAAAGATGAATCACCAGCAGTGAAAGCAGGACAAAAAAAAGGAAACACACACACCCACACACACACACCCACACACACCCCTACTCAATCCAAAACAAAGCCAAAAAGAACTCACTCCACCAGAAAGAGCATACAGGGAAAGAGATAAGAGTGTAACTGGGAATGTATGCTTTGTAACATACTCTACTTGGAATATATTGCTCACAATATGGACTTGCCCTCATGAGTCATGATCTGAAAATACTTTATTGAATAATGTGATACTCAGATACTTTAATGAAAATTTATGGTTTTGTTCATTTCTCTCACTGCTTCAAATAATGGTTGTACACCTTCCTGTAAAACAGGTTTTCACACTCCAGGTGTTCTTACAAATCCTTGCAGGGTTCTGCATTTCATATTTTCTTAAGTCTTGCCCCACTAGAATAAATGATTGCCAGGGTAAGGATTATCTTTATTTGTGCTTTCCTACCATCTACTACTCTGGATGTTCAAAAATCTGTGGGGACCTTCATGGGAATGCCTTCATACAAATCATGTCCATCACCCCTCTGAGAGCAAAGGCAAGAAACACACCACCATAACACACAGGACAGAACAAAACAAAACAGAACAGTCCTTCAAGACAGGAATGATTCCCTTGAACTGCTTCCCACCCTATGAGAAGGAAAAGAGGGTGAGTCTTAGTCTTTTCTTCTAGCTAAAGAGAGATACTCAAGCTAGCTGCTACACCATCAAGTATTGCATAGGAAGATAGAGGGAGACTTTGCCAATGGACTGGCTGGCTCACTGCATTTTCAGAGCTTTATGAATTGATAAAAAGCTCTTCCCCTCAGAATTACTCCAGGTGAACAGCACAGTGCTGGCAGCAGCATTTGACCCTCTTGTTTCAGTATTCCACTTCAATACAAGATGGGCCTGGAAATGAAAGAACAAAGACAGTGGCTTTTGAGGAAGTCTCACCTTCTTTTTAACTTCTCAAATGTCAAGGCTCAAACAACTGGAGGCCATTCCACAACCATTCTCTCAATCAGCCAGCCAGCTGGGAAATATCACTGTTCTTCAGAAGGAAAGGGCTGTTACTACAGCGCCCCTCTAGCTACTTCCTTCATTTTCACATTTTCTATGAAGAATAAGTCATGGACTGTATTAACTAGTTTATTTTCCCTAAGCCTCAGCATAATGATCCAACTGGTACCTGTCAATCACCATTTGTCTCAATAGCAGAGAACAACTCCATCCCTTGACTTCATTTGGGAAATGGTAGATAGAAGAGACAGAAATCAAAACAAACACTACAGCCTGATGTTTAAAGCTGTTAAGTTTTCTTAAATACACCCAATGTAAGAATAACCAGAGCACCTTAAATTTCACGAGGATCAAGGGTGTTCTGAGAGGGGAAAATACGTTCACATTTTAGAACACTGTGCATGTCTGTGAGTTAAACAAATCAGAACTACCTACAAATGATCAACAGAGTTTTGCTCTTGGTGGACTATACCACTGTTTCCCTAAACATTAAGAGTCATAATGTGTTCACTATCAGCCAGGCACCAATCCTGTCATCATACATTCACAGTAGAAAACCCTCTTTCCAGCGTGTGTTACTCATAAATGTGCTGAATCAGACTGACTCTCTGCCCTTCTGTGTTCTAAGGTGAATTGGGAAAGGGTCTGTTGTAGGATGATACAGGCCATTCTTTTGTAATGGTCTGCAGTTTTCTCTCCCAATACATTTTCTTTTTGTTTAGCACTTCCATTTTTATCCTGTGTTCTTCTTCAGCCATCTCACACTCTCTTTCTATTTGCTGTATCTTTGCCACATGAACTTCATTCATTTGGATTAGCTGCAGTTGCAAAATTGACATTTGCTGATGATGTTCTTCCTCATGCATCTTTTTCAGAGCACTTTCCTGAGATGCTTTACTTCTGTAGTTCTTATCTGCTGCTATTCTGACATCAGAACATGAAGGCTCAGGTTGGGAGGTACCTTCACATACAGGAAAATGTACCAGCTCTTTCTCTTCATCACAAAGTTCTCTGTTTGACACAACAAATGACTCTGCAAAACAAAGGAATAAAAAGTATTATAGTTTCTCTTTCCCTCCTTCAAGAAACAGAAATGTGATAGTATAAGTTACTGGTATGTGCATCTAAACCTTGTGCTCCAGTAGAAAAGCACAGGAGCCACTACACAACGCAATTCTTCCACAGAATACTAAGGGCATAATGGGCTGAACTGAACAACTTGGGGCTCCTGTTGATTGACCTCCGTGGCTACAGTGGGAGTTCAGAAGTTTGAAGTGAATGTAGACACTTACAAGTGGACACCTGGATTTAGGTGTCTGAGCCTGGAGCTAAACCTTAATGCAGCCATTTCAGCTAAATCCATATGTGACTTGCCATATTTTTATGAAAGATCTGAGTGTCAGGTGAAGCTGTATCAACATGAACGTCAAAGACTGAGGGAATACTAGGAAGAACACTTTTTATTCTTTCCTTCTTTCTGTTGTAGATGTCGTAAACACAGGAGTGTGCACTTTTTTGGAAAAAATTACATTGTTCTAACTTTAAGAAGGCTCTACCATTTTGTCTGAAATAAAAGAGACTACTCAGGGAACAGAATAGTTACCACTGCAAATGAAGGTCTCAAAATACATTTCTATCCAAATCCCAATGACTAATTATGGTAAATACAATTATGAAAGAAACATTCTAAGAATGTTATCTAACAACGTAACTACTGTTGTCTTTTGAGCAAGGACAATCTTCTGTGTGAGATCCTGATTTAATAAAATTTACAAGAAACACTTGCAGCCACCCTGTCTCCTCGTATTGAATTATTCCTCCTGTGTATGCTTGCCAAACAAAGAAGAATGTAGTGCTGAACTTTTTCAGAAGGGCCATTCTCCAATGTGGACTGCAATGTGAAATATGGCTCTACGTACTCTTTTTAGTTCTTGAAAACAAAGGAGGAAAGACCTACAGGGAACTCTTGTGGCAGGCAGTTGTGTATCAATTTGCTGCTGGTGGCTTATTTATTTATTTTATAACCAGCAAAATTATACTTTAAATAGGATAAAGATATCCTTGGGACTGTTCTCTGGGAAGTCAGCATGATAGCTACTGTGATGCTTGCCACAAAGCAGTAGATATGTCACAAACGGATGAAAGAAATTTGTGAAAACCCTCAGTTTAACTCCCAGAGGCCTAGAGAAATACACAGAGTCTTGCAATATCATAGCTCTGAAATTACTTTTCTATATCCAGCAGTCACACCTAAGTGGAGAGATCTGAACTGCTGAAAAAGAATCACTGGCAGAATCACATACAAAGCAATACTACTTGCATCATTACAACAACATTTATACCTTGACTAGAAGCATCAGGCTGATATTCAGAGTCTTCTTCTGGTGGGCTCTGCAAAAAGTACATTTGCTCAGGCATTATGCTGGCAATCTTCTCTTTCCCTACGATGTGAGTATTTATAAGTGGACTAATACTTCTTTTTACCTTCTCCCGCCTTTCATGTGCCATTATCTTTTTTGTCCGTGCCTTGATATTTTCCCAGCATTTCTTTAACTGTTTGAAGTCTCGCAGTGACACACTGGGCTGTGAATTATATTCATGAGCTAGTGCTTGCCAGGTGCGTTGTTTCAGAGCAATAGTTCTCGCATCACTTTTTTTACATTCAAGCACGTATTTGTATTTTTCAACTAATGCAAGCAGCACACTCTTCTCCACTTCTGAGAAGTATTTAGCAGGCTTTATTATTTCGTTTTGCATTTTCTACTGTTTCTCCAAGGAGCCAAAAATCCTATTAAAACAATGAAAGAAAAAAGAAAAAAACCCAAACAAACACAAATTAGAACTGGTTGCAGTATCAAGAAACTGTATTTCAGCAAAAAAGCCGTCCTAAGCGTAGCTTCTGATTAATTTTATTTTCTAGGAAAACTTGTAAGCAGTTCTGGAAGACATAATGGAACAACCCGGATAGACTGTGTAATTACATGCTGGTTTGTGTTGCCACTTTAGTGGATACACAGTTCCAGAAGTAACTATAATGAATAGTTGTCTTGTTACAATTTGTCTTGATACAAAATACTCAGTATTTACTTAGTATCTTGCTCTTAATACCTTGTTTTCCGGTTCATTGCACTTCTTCACTCCCAAATAGGTTTTCAAGCCCTGAGCTGAGTAACGAACTTCAAAATCCAGCCCTCGCCAGCTTCAGGTTTAAGTGTAAAGCCACCTTCAGCATGTTTGGGTTTCCTTTGGTAGACCAAACATCCTCTTCTGTCCTTGCTGATTGTGTATAACTACTTTCTCCCCTCTATCTACAATATTTGAAAGCGGTATGGAAAATGATAGTAAGAAGCTGTCTTTTTAAAGACCTGTCAGCTTGGTTCTCCCCCATGCTCAGTCTTCCCTAGCTGATACCCAAAAGGCAGCAGGATCCTGACCTGTATTACAACACCGAGAAGCAGCAAGAGTTGCGATGAGACAAGAAATAACTGCAGAAACCAGCCATGTGCAAGGTACAGGTCCTTTGCTCTTGACTGCTGGCCCTGTGTGTGTGGCACTTTCTTGCACTTGCGCTGCTGGTCACTCTCAGAAGCCACCAACCAGGCTAAAAAGAGTTTTGGCCTTACTCAATAGGGCCACTGCTATGCACTTACACCACGTCAGCAACCGCCTCTCTTCTCAAGCCTAGGATTTACATAGTCAAAAGGGAAAGAGTAGCTGATACCAGGGAATTCTTGGCCACTGAAAAAAGAAAAAAAAAAAAAAAAAAGGAATAAAGCAGTGTTGCCTTGAATTAACAACACATGACTGTGCAACAAAATCTATTTTTGTTTCTTTTATCTTTTCACACTTTTCTCCCCATTCCTTCCCACTGTAACAGGGCTGCCCAAATTAATTTTAGATTTTGGGCACAAATGCTGCCTTAGCTCTCATTTCTTCTGTTTTTAATCATAAAACCCAGTGATACAACATATACAAGATAATGGATTTGTATTCCTAACAGTCTAGAACTCTCCCAAAATTAATTTTCTAGTATTTTGCCCATTGTTTCTACTGCTTCTCTCATAACATTCCTTGACAACGGACTAGATATCATCATCAGGTTTCCTCTTCTCAATATATTTTTTCTTAACTTCACTAGGACTTTCTTTGTGCCATCCTTGTAGTTCCTTTCCTCCAAACATCTTAATACTTACAGTAATTCTCATCTCTTTCAGTAAAGGTAATTATTTATATTTATAAAGAAAGCTAACAGACAAGCTAATATCGAAATGAGAACCCAAGTTTGACATAAAAACAGCAGCTCTCCCAAGTAGTCCATCAAATATGACAAAGCTCAGCTGCCCTGGTTTCAGCTGGGATGGAGTTAATTTTCTTCTTGGAGGCTAGTACAGTGCTGTGTTTTGGATTTAGAGAGAATAACATTGATAACACACTGATGTTTTAGTTGTTGTTCAGTGGTATTTATTCCGAGTCTAGGATTTTCAGTTTCTCATGCTCTGCCAGAGAGCAGGTGCATGAGGAGCTGTGAAGAAGCACAGCCAAGACAGCTGACCAAACTGGCTAAAGGGATATTCCATACCATAAAATGTCATACTCATGTCATACAAATGAGGTGGGAGTTGGCCAGGACCTGCGGGTGGTGAGCAATTGTACATCCCTCGTTTCTCTTGAGTTTTCTTCCTCTCTCGCTCTCTCTTTTTCACTATATTTCAATATATATTCACTTATTATTATTATTATTGTTATTATTATATTTTATGTTGTTTCAATTATTAAACTGTTCTTATCTCAACCCACAAGTTTTACTTTTTTTCTGGTTCTCCTCCCCATCCCACTAGGGACAAGGAGTGAGCAAGCAGCTGCACAGCACTTGGTTGCCAGCAGGGGTTAAATCATGTCACCAGCAAAACGAAGAGGAGTCAAAGAACAGAGGACACAGTGGAACAAAGCCTGGAATAACAAAACTGAAGCAAAGTGAAATAAGTAATAGCCTAAGTCTAGGTCAAGTCAGTAGCTAAGTTGTACTCCTGCTGAGAAAGGCAGCAAACATTTGGTTTGTGCTTTCTGTCAGTGCTTGACTGGGTTATCTCCAGGCATGCCCCAGCTGGGCAGCTGGCACCTATGTGATTCCCAGATAGTCACAGTTCTGCTCTCTCTTACCAAATCCTGGTGTCACAAGGACATGGGAGAGCTGACGTTTTTGCAGCAGACAGGATCTAGGGGACCAAGGGAAAGATCCATAGGAAAAGAGATAGTGCTACAGCTCATAGAAGAGCTAGTTTATTTTACATGAAAGCAAAAGCAGGAAGAAGGAAGAGAGCTGGGTGGCTGAGTGTAAGGAAGACAGTTTCTTGATCCAATATTTCCTCTGTCACACCATATCAAGTCATTTTTTATGGTCTGGGAAAACTTAAGTCACCCCACATGCTGGTGACAAGAATTCTTAAAAAGCTATAATCCCACAGAACAAACTAGGTCTAAGAAACTTCTTTCATTGCATACCAGTCATTATAATGTCTACGTCTAATAGGAGGGAAAAGCTGCTTCAGGAGTTCCTTGAAGAAAACACAAATTAGGAAAAAGAAGGTAGTCAGGAAATTGACATCCTGGCAAAGATACTGAAAACTGGCAAGTTCACTCCATGAAATCACTCTAAAAACACATAAAATAAAGATACCTATAACAGAATAGGGCTCTATCTACTGATCCATTTTACTTACATACTTATTGAACTATTCTAAACCTTTAAGTTGCTTTGAAATGAAATTGTTGGGACTAAATATTGTTTGTCTATCTTAGCCTCAGTTTTATCAAAGAATGTGATAAAATGCAGTCCTACCAGCAAGTTGCAAGACCCAATAGCTTATGACCCTGAAAAACCAGGATCACTCCATGTGATAAGAAAGGTCTGATTCTACCTTCTACTGATGCATGTAAATCCTACTTGTAGTTTTGAAAAGTTGAGAGAATCTCAGACAGAAACATAATTACATGTTTATGTTTAGAAAATCCTTTATTTTGAAAAACTGGATTTTCAGAATTTTGGAGACTACGTTCAAAAAGCCAAACAATGTCACTAGGACTTCTGGATTCCAGGTGCTAAATATCTAGCTCCATAGACTGGCAGAGATCAACTGATGTCAGTAAGTACCTTAAGCACTTCCAAATATGCCTTCTGATATATTAACAGTTTACGTACTAGAATAAAAGTTCATCTTTCATGGATGGAGCAAACTTAAGTATCACTGTCATGCTACACTATCATTTATTTCTATTATTTTTACTGCGGTAACCTCTGAGAGCCCCAGTTTTAAGTTCAAATACTGAATATTAAAGAACGGAAACATAGGTCCTACTCTGAGAAGAATATATTGGTCTTTCCTTCCACTCATCACATTCCTAGTATTTGATTCCTAAACATACACACTGTACTTGTGTCCTTTGCGTGAAGACACCAGGATTATGATCTAGGATGCATAAAGGAACTCAAGAGCTGGTGTGGGCAGTTTAATGCATCTACTACACAGGGAAAAAAAGAGTTTTGGAAGACTCTTCTCAAGCTCTTACATGCTTAGACTGCTTGCTTCAATGTATTAAAGCCCACTTGCAATTAGGTGAACAAGAAAGCACTCTGAGACGTCAGGGAACTTAGAATACTGAGAAGTTGCGTCAAAACACCAGCATACATTTATATTCACCTCTTTATGCATATTAATCACCTCCTTGCAGCCCACTGGCTCCTCTGCAGAATATGAGAAAGGACCCTCACAAGCCCACAGAATTTCCATTTTGAGGCTAAGCGATCCTTCCAGGACATATGCCTGGGATATAATTTACCAGGTAGGAATCTGTGCTGAAATGAAAGTAGTTTACTGTGCATTGCTCATCTAGTAAACTGGATTGATTTGTGTGGGTGCTTGAGGACAGTTGCAGAGTAAATTCTAAGAAACAAAGACTGGAAAGCTTCTCCCACTCTTACAGATGCCTAGGCTCCAAAACTCACATATAGTAAGAAAGCATGTTGTCCTAAATATCTTCTCCTGGCATGACTCAATTCACAACTTGCTTTAAAACAAATCAGTGTCCTAAGGATTTGTCCTCTCACATAAACCTCTACAGCTTTAAGATAACCAAAATACTCGCAGCTCCTCATCTTTACTATGAAATGTTGTGCAGCATTCTTCTTTTAAAGACTATAAGGCATGTGCTGTGATCTGCTGGAAAGATATCTTGAAAAAAAATTACACAAGTTAGGAAATGTCCATATGTTCATAAATATATCACACACATGCATTATTTTGCTTGCACACATCTGAACAGACACCCAAGCTCCAATCAGTTGCAAAGAAGCCCAGTAAGAGAAAAAAAATTACTTCAAGTTGGCATGTGTGAGCATTTTCAGTCCATGAAAATTTTTTTTAGCATAAGAAAATGCAGAGAGAAAGTTATGGTGGAAGAAATTATCCCAAACCTTAAGGAGGTTACACTAACCAAACCCAAAGAAAAAAGTCTGTGAGGAAACTGTGGTCACT
This sequence comes from Grantiella picta, assembly GCA_013397955.1. Lineage (NCBI taxonomy): Eukaryota > Metazoa > Chordata > Aves > Passeriformes > Meliphagidae > Grantiella > Grantiella picta. Next base: position 1,234,361 of record VZRM01006003.1, read on the forward strand.
TAAGGAGTGAAAATGAAGTTCACCTACCAGGGCCAACAGAATTACTACCAGAAATATTCAAGGATCGATGAAAAGAAAATTTATGCCTCTAACTTAAATTGCAGGTGAAACTTTAAGCATAGTCAGTAATTAACAGCATTGGAAATCAATCATAATTCTGCCCTTTTCACCCAGTGTTTGAGGGTGAAAGAAAGGCATGAAAATGCAATGACCCAAACTAGTCACAACAGGTTTATATTTCATTTGAATGACAGAACCAGCAGCAAACCGTGTTCTTCTTCCTCAGATGTTGGGTTTTCCTCATCGAGCTTCCATCAGTGTTCCAGGCCTGTTCCTGCCTACCTTGAGAGTTGAAATCACTAGGTGATTAGGTGCATATTGCAAATATGAATGAGATCTGTACAGAAAATGTGTTTTAATTAGATTTTTAAAAAATCCCACCTCCTTGGGTGCTTTCCCCCCACGCTTTAATGCAAATGAATAGTTATCATGGATCATCCAGCAAACAAACAAGATAACCTACTAGAAAAAATTCACAGTATTTTGCCCAAATTTCTTCTGTCGTATTTTCTATAGTTACACATGGAAAAGTTTTAAATATATATATATCTATATCATATTACACTATAGATACACACAGATTTTAAGCGGGTCATCCGGCTACCTATGGAGGACATCCAAAGCAGTTCCCGCAAGCAAGGTAATGGACGCAGGTTGTTATTCCGAACGACTGCCTGAAATCCATCAAAAATAGGCATAATAGAGGAATCCTACCAGACTCTCCCGCACCCGAACTTCTCAAACATTAACTCGAGCTTGTTGGGTTTTTTTTAATCTCCTCGCTAGCTCCTCTTCTGCTCGAAGGAGAAAGGAGAGCGGGTCCCGGCTCCACAAAGGCGGCCGCTCCCCG
>VZRM01006003.1:1235914-1257421 GCA_013397955.1 Grantiella picta
TCTTCCGCGCCCGGCGTGACGCGGTTCCCGCCCACAAGCGGGTCGGTGCAGGCGCCGGTGCGGCGGCGGGGAGCTCTCTCGGCTCCTGCGGGCGCTGGACCTGCCGCGCCCGGCCCGCCGGGGTGAGGTGGGTGCGGCGGCGGCTCGGCACTCGCCCCCGGCTCCCTGCGGGAGCAGCTGTCTGTCCTCCCCGGCGGGGCTGAAAGTGCCGGGAAGGGCGCTCTCCCGCTGTTGCCGTGGGGTTTGGAGCTTCGGGCCCTCCCTGCTTGCCTTCCTTCCCTCCTTTCCTCCCTTCCTCCTCCCTTGGCCGCCGCGGTCCGGGTGGGATCGTGTCCCTCTTCCCGAACCCGCCGGGTGTCCCGCGTTCCAAAGGCGCGCCTCGGGCGCTGCGGGCTGGCTGCTCCCAGCGAGTGTCATCCCTCCCAGCCCAGCCGCGCGCTCCTATCCCAGGAAAGAAGGGGGAAGCTTGAAATGGTTCGGATTACTTTTTGTTTCAGTGCGTGCGTAATCTTCTGGTGACGTAAATGCTTCCCGAGGGAAACTCTCGGAGAACAATTGTTTCTTTCCGTGCTGTGCTTTTGCTCTCGAGTTGAAAATAGGATCATTAGCCCGGACATTTAAAGGTTGAATATAACTCAAGGCGAGGCACAAGTTAAAGCTGGAATGAAATGGAATTAAAGCCTCACCATCATATAGGCGGAACAAGAATGTAAATAATTTTGTGAAGCTAAAACAACACTTTGCAATCTTTCTGCAATTTTCCTAGTTTTTCAGCATCTAAAGACTGAACATGGACACTGAAACTGAAATAAAGAAGCAAGTAAACCCCTTTTACTGCAATGTAAGTATTACTTACTGAACATTGTAACTAATACGTAGTTATTTTGGTGCAACATGTTGTACTAAAGCAAGTATGAACGTTCTTTTTTTTCCCTTGAGCAAGATTGATAAATAGCATTGGAACTGAACTTACTTTGCTGTCTTTGTCACGTTTGACTTGGACGTGTGTTGAGAATCAACTTACTAAAATGAATAATCTTAATACTATGTTTCTAAATAAAGGCATTCCTTTTAAAGTGGAAGATTAAATGCAGCTCCTGTTCAGAAAAAAAAATCCTATTTTCTCTGGCTTTCATGTTTATTGCTGTTTTTTTTAAAGCATATTGGGATTTTTAGAGGAGAAGAAAATATTCAGGCTGCTGCTGTTCATTCACGTGAACCTAAACCCAAACCTTGTCTGCTCCCGCTCTGAACTGGCTGTTCTGAACTCTCTTCTGTGATAGGGAAGTTTTCCAGAGTGAGTGAGCCAAGCCCCAAACTGAGCCGAGTAATTGCGTTAGTGTGGATGCTGCACTGAGGGGAATTGGCTCACCTTTAGGCAGCTGTCCTGGCTTGTCGCAATTAAGCTGTGCCTCTGGCTCACACTTGGTTAACAGTGTGTGAGGAAGATCTTGGATCTGTCTTTTCTTATCCACGCACTCCCGCACAGAAAGTGTTACAAAATAGCTACAAAGTTCTGGAGGCATCTGAATTTCTTAGGTTATATGGACATTCCAGGTCATTCCTCTGTGTTTCAATGCTCTTGGAGGCTTATAAAATTCAGTTTTAGGAGGTTGCTCTAGTTTGTCTTTGAAGTAGTAGGAGTTTTGTAGAACTTAACTATACCAGCAGCTCGATAGTCGATCTGTTTTGATATCATTGATGTTTTATTTCTCTTGGTCTGTATGTAATGCTAGAAATACTTCTCTTTAATCTAGATTTGCAAAATCTGGTGTTCTTCTGCATTAAACTTGCAGACTCACTTCCTTGGAGTAAAACACAAGATGGTAAGATCAGTTTTTGAATGCACCTTTTGTCAGATTTTACCAATTTATTTAGCAGTAGAATAAGGGGTTTGAAATCTAGTTTTTAATGTGGTGCTGAAACATGATTTCAGATCTTTAACTAATTTTGTTTATTTACTGCCTTGTTTACCACGATAAAATAGAACTTGGTTTTGTACATTAGTCCTGTCAGAAAATGTTAAAAGTTTATGTCTAATAAAGACAACACATATGAATACATGGCTGTTAATAAAGGCAGAGTGGAATTGCTTAAGTCATAGACAACCTTCAGGGGAAAAAAAAAGATGTTTTTGTCTTTTAATTTTCATGTAGTTATTGTTCACCTGAGATAGTCTATGGTGTTGGTATTAATCTAACTTTTTTATATATAATGAAAGCTTTTTGCTGTTGTTTTTTGATTCTTAAGTTTCTTTCTTCCTTGTTGGTTGATGGCTTGGTAACTTAGGTTGAAGAAGCACTGAAAGCTCATGGCATCAGTAAGTGCAAGATTTTTTGCTTCCTGATGTGTTCTATACATGCATCTTTCCCCCTGCCCCAATGTAATTGTTTATGAAACGAAGGAGAAAAATATTTTCTTAACACTTGTGTTTAAAGACCTGCTTTGTATTCTTTAACAACTACCTAATCAATCAGTAATGTGAGCAAGAGGTATGCAAAGCTGATTAATAAGTGCTAGCTAGAATACTAAAAATCACCTACATTAAAAATTCAAGAAACTCTAAAGAATTCAAGACCTTAGAGATCTTCAAGGTTAAAATATACTTTAAAAAAGCTATGCTTCTTAAAGCATGTAGAAATACTGTATATACTTTAAATTCATTTTGAAAAGGGGTTAATTTGCTTCAGCTGATTAAAATATTTTTAATACTTTCATAGGTTTAATAAGTCATTAAACCTTCCCCAGGTCTTAATGAACTGGTCTAGTTCTAGGAGTGAAGGTCTAACCGTGTTCACAATTGTTTTCCTGCTTTGGTTTCATGATGAACAATTGTTTTCCTACTTTGGTTTCATGATGCACCAGAATGTATTTACAGGTTTCTACAGTGCACTGCTCCTAGAATTTGGTTTGAAAGTTGTTGTTCAAGTTAGACATTGCACCAACCTGATCTGGGAATTTTTGTTCCGAATTTTTGTTTTGTTAAGTGATGAAATATTTAGCAGCTGCATGCTGCAGAAATATATGCCCTGGAATTACTGGATGCCCTGAAATGTTTAGAGACATTGAACTTGATTGATCTTCCTCTCTGCCTGCTTCATTCAATTGCCTGACATTAAATAACTTTGTTGTTGTTTGGTGTGAAAGTTTTTTGTCCATCTTTTGGAGCACAGTGCTAATGACACCAGGGTCATGGGTTCAACCCTGGTACAGGACTCAGTGATCCTTCTGGGTCCCTTACAACTCAGAATAGTCTGTGAATCAGTGAAAAAAATCTCTTAGCATGTTCAAAACGAAACATAGCTTACATTTCTCATGTTGATAAAAGCTCAAAGAGTTTTTTTTTTAAGTAGTCAGTTATTTTATAGGAATAGATACATTTTTTATATAACAATTACAAATTGTTCTTTGTACTAACAATTTTATTTCCACTTCTGTGGGATTTTTTAAATTTTCTTTTGCTTTCTTCTTTGGTTTTATTTTAAGTTAAAACAGAAAGTCGCTTAAGAAAGAAAGTGAAAATACCTGCAAAACTTCCTGATTTTGGTAAGAATGTTTAATGCCTCCCCCCACACTTCCCCATCCCCCCCCAAAAAAAGAAATAAAAAATAATTGAGGTACAATATTACAAATAATGTCTAGATCTTAGCAGGTCATTGGGAATTCATTTCTGTTCATTGTAATTTCAATCTACTGTAATATTTTATAATAATACTTAATACAATTTTTGCTAACCAGATGCTTTAAAAAGAGTGGAAATAAGATTGGGGGGATAATGTTTTATAGAAACTGACTTAATTTGTGTTGTGGGACCATGGATGAGCAGGGATTGACTTGTATGTGAATTACAGTGCCACTTGAGCCCGACAAGTTTCATGGACAGACACTGGAAGAACAGCTTAATACATGTAANGGTTCAACCCTGGTACAGGACTCAGTGATCCTTCTGGGTCCCTTACAACTCAGAATAGTCTGTGAATCAGTGAAAAAAATCTCTTAGCATGTTCAAAACGAAACATAGCTTACATTTCTCATGTTGATAAAAGCTCAAAGAGTTTTTTTTTTAAGTAGTCAGTTATTTTATAGGAATAGATACATTTTTTATATAACAATTACAAATTGTTCTTTGTACTAACAATTTTATTTCCACTTCTGTGGGATTTTTTAAATTTTCTTTTGCTTTCTTCTTTGGTTTTATTTTAAGTTAAAACAGAAAGTCGCTTAAGAAAGAAAGTGAAAATACCTGCAAAACTTCCTGATTTTGGTAAGAATGTTTAATGCCTCCCCCCACACTTCCCCATCCCCCCCCAAAAAAAGAAATAAAAAATAATTGAGGTACAATATTACAAATAATGTCTAGATCTTAGCAGGTCATTGGGAATTCATTTCTGTTCATTGTAATTTCAATCTACTGTAATATTTTATAATAATACTTAATACAATTTTTGCTAACCAGATGCTTTAAAAAGAGTGGAAATAAGATTGGGGGGATAATGTTTTATAGAAACTGACTTAATTTGTGTTGTGGGACCATGGATGAGCAGGGATTGACTTGTATGTGAATTACAGTGCCACTTGAGCCCGACAAGTTTCATGGACAGACACTGGAAGAACAGCTTAATACATGTAAAGATTCAGAACCTGCACTTGGTGAGGGCTTTTAATACTGTAATTGTTTGGGTTTTTTGATGTTTACCATTAAAGAGTATGGATTAGTTTTTTTAAATGTAAAATTAGGTAATGTGTAATAAAACCTTCTTATAGTTACACTGAGTACCCAATAATAAAGTATGGAAGTGACATATCTTAGTGACAGAATCATTGGATTTGGCTGGGAACATATTTGGCTGTGTATCTCACATTGACAATACTCTCTAGAAACCATGTAAAGTGATATGACAGAAATTAAGTTAAATTGTCAGTATGGCTTTTTACAACTTAACTACTCATAACATAGACAGAAGAAACAACTAGGGGCGTATGTTAAAATAATTCCCTTCTAAATAGTTAAAACGCAATTGTCGCTATTTTTTTTTTAATTGTTGAGTCCTATATGGTAAACATAAGGCATCCTTAAAAAATCAGATTTGAACACGTTTGGTGTTTAAAAAGTCTAGACACCCAAAAGATAAAATATCTGATGGTTCTAAAACTCTTTATTGATATATTTGACACTTTTCCTTATATGTTAGTTCTTTTATATCAGTGGTTTTGCAACCAGCACTGATGATTTGTTCCAGCAATCATAAAATTTCCTAAGTTGTTTGTTTTGGTTTTTTTCAATACAGGACTTAATTACATAATAGAATACCGAACCAAAGACAATGTTCCTTTTCTCTATGAATGTCAACTATGCTACTGTAAAACAGGACTGAGTAACATGTTCATGCATGTTTGTGGTTCCAAGCACAGGCTGGCATACTTGGTAAGTTCATTTGTTTGTTTGAATGTAATGATTTAAGGAGAGAATTTGCTAGTCATATTTTGATTTTTTAAAAATTAGCATCAAGATTTTGCATAAGCTTTTGTGAAAATCTTTGTATTGCAATTGTGCAACTGTGATGAATACACTTAAAATTCTTCTCATCGATAATGTGTATGTCTGTCCATTGCTTGACACTGAGTTTTTTAGTTTATACTGTTTTGGTCAACTAGTAATGAAATCTATAGCTAAAATGGACTAGAAGTAGATTTTTGACTGATTTTTGTATTATGTAAAAGAATGGGATCAATGAGCAAACTGTTCCATCTTTCAGATGCTTTAAAAGGAACATAAGTATAAATGAACATGATACACATTAGATAATAAAATATGACTTGGAATCAGGGGGAAAAACCCAACTCGTATTCTGTTATGAGGCTAGACAAGCCGTGTGAGTTCTGTTGCCTGTTTTATAACAATTGGCAAAGCTCTTGAGGTTCATGTCAGCTCACAAACATTCAAACACATTGTTAGTTTCAATATGTTTAGAGAAATGAGGCTGTCCAGTCATTGAATGTTTACTTGAGTATATTTGCCTTAGGATGGGCTTCAACAAAACTGAGAAAGCAATACTCTGAAAAGTATTTTGATACTTCTCATAGAAGTTTCTCAAAATTGTTACTGTGTTACACATATCTTAAAGTCATAGACAGCTGAGTTCACGTAGTATTTTGGGGCAGTTTTAGGCCTAATGTTGGGTGTGCTGCTATGAATGTGCAGTGATGTCTTTTATAAAAATCATGCTGGTTTTGGTCATTAATTCAGATGTGCATGCTGAGTTTTGACATTTCTCAGCTATTGTATTTCTTGCTTACTTGGATCTGTTTCCTGCATTTCTGAATCTTACACTTGTTAGCTGCTATCTCTGAAAAATTCTTAAATCCCATAAAAATATAATAATTCATGGAGGGTAACTTTTAAGGCATGCACCTGAGATAGATTAACCCTAGGTAATGGAAAAGGCAGGAGACTGAATGACTGGAATTTGCTGTGCTAAAAAAGGAGCCTGGGGGTCCTGGTGGATAACAAGCTCAAGATAAGTACTGTACTTTGGTGTCAGTGAGGGCTAACAGCAAGCTGAGCTATACTAACAAGGGTACAGCCAGTAGATCAAAGGCAGTGATTATTGCCCTGTTCTTGATCCTTGCAAGGCCATATCCAGAGGATTGTGTTCAGTTTTGTGTTACCGCAGAAAGGAAGGTATTTATGAAATTGAACTAGTCCAGTGGAGAGCTGCCAAGATAGTCAGGGGACTGAAGTGCACTTGTAGTATGAAGAGAAGTTAAGGTTAATTGGGTTTGTTCCAGCTGGAGAAGAAAAAGTGTCAGAGGCATCTAATAGTAACCCTCCAGTACCTCAGAGCAGGTTATTAGGAAGGTGGAAACAGACCCTTTATGGAGCTTCTTGGCAGGAACATAAATTCAAACAGGGGTTTTCCTACTTGACATAAAGAAGCTTTTTTCCTGTGAGGGCAGTCAAGCATTGGAGCAGGTTGTCCAGAGGGGGGGGAAATCTCTCTCTGCAGAGGTTTTTAGACCCAAGCAGGCAAAGCCTTGTGCAACCAGTTCAGCATTCAGAGTCAACCCTGTTTTGAGCTGAAGATTTAGCTTCAGTTCCCTAAATTATTCTGTGATTCTATGCATAACCATTTTAATAAGTTCTGCTATGTATATGTAGAAGTTGATTTGTCTCCCATGATTATTAACTGTGCTGGAGTTGTGTGACTTAAGGAATTGCATTTATTTTCTAGAGACAACATTATCCAGAGATAGCATATTCTGATGAAGTTAAGGGTAGAGGCTCTGAACTGAACAAAAGAGTTAGGCAAGTTGGATTAACAATTGAGAAGAAAGAAGGAAGAAAACAAATACAGGTATGTTTCTCTTAAGAATTCCAGGAGCTTTATATTTAATAAAGAAACAAAGAATGTAATTTCTGTTTTGGTGGGCCAATTTGTTTTGGATGGTCGGAAAATCTTGCTCTTTTAACCTTTATTAGAGATGCTTTTTGTTATTTTAGTAATTATTCCATGATTATTCTGGACATAATTTTTCTATCTGAGTGCACAAATAACTCAAAATATATATACTAATATTTAATAGATTCTCAGCTCTTTGTGTTGTAAAATAAGTTGTTTCATTGTTGCTAGGAAACTGCCTTTATAACTTTTCTGAATAGTTTCTGCCTTGTTAGCACCTCATGGCAATTCTCAGGGGGGCCTGGTAAAATTTCTGATAGCACAGATGGAAGTGTGGGAATTTGCAGGTTTACATGAGATTATCACCAATGCTATGGAATCACAGAAGCTCCATAAGCTTAAATGCTTAGGGAGCTGCACCTTTTGAAACATGGTCATATGGAGATACCTTCATATTGCTCTCTGCTGATTCTTAGACTGCAGTAGTATTTATAACACCTTTATGTGGGCAGGATATTGATGAAGTTTCTTCTTGAGGTGCACTTTATCAAGCTGATTCATGACAAGTTTATTGAGGTGCTCACTGTTCTTTGTGTTCATCATCAACTTCAATTTCTGTCAGCATCCTGCTTGTCGAGCAGTGTTTCCTGACAAGATCCCTTGCTAATGCTACTTAATGTGCAGAGATGTCTCCTTTCAAGGTGGAATTCCCAGGGTTCCTATGTTAAAGCTGGTGATGTCCTGCCCATCTGAAAAAAGACCCATGTTTCTTTCTGTCTGATTCTGTCACACTTAGGCTCAAGGATAAGAGCCTGCTCTGATCCTACCCTTTTCTGATAAAAAACAAGTATGGGAATATTGGAATATCAAGTCAAGAATGAATGCTGTAGAAGGGAGAGATTTCAGATTATCAAATCCATTCTGTCTGCATATCCTTCATTTTTAACCTCTGCTTAAAAAGAAAAGCAGCTGACTGTTCGCAGCAACCTTTTAATTTGACCTGCTTAAATTTCTTCTTGACTTGAGACTGTTTATTTGACCTGAGATTTATGTTCATAGATATAGAAATATGTACTTCCATCTGTGCTTTCTAGACCTTTCTGTTTTTCTAGGTAGTTTATTACATTCATTGTAAATCCATTCTTGATTTAAGGAACTTTTAAATAAAGTGTGTGTAGCCTGGTTTAATTTTACTTCTATATCTTCTGAAACCAGCTGTTTAATTTCCTTTGTTTTTAAGCTGTAAAAGAAATTTATTTGTGCCGTAAATAAGGGTCCAGGTAACTAACTTACTGACTTTTTGAATATTTGTTAAGGGATTTACACACATGTGTTTTACACTACTGGTCATATATTCATTAAAAAAAAAAAAAGCTGATGAAATATATATGGAATAATTTTATCCACAGAATAACTAACATAAATGGGTTTTATTTTTAGGTTGTTACAGGTGCTCCAACAACAAGGAGGAAATGGCAAGAATGTAAGTGTGCTCAGTGGGTGCAAGTTGTCCACTTCTAATATGGTCCTCCTTTGATCTAAATCAGACCAGGGTAGTCTCTGCAGTGCCAGATACTCACCTGCATTTTGGTGAACAGGACAAAAGGAGCAGGTTGGGTCTCCATGCATTTATTTAATTTGCAGTACAGAAAGCCACACAGAATTCTTAAAGCACAGCTATAGCTCTTATCTCTGGAAGAAATCTTTCTGTTTTACTAGCCATTGATCCTCACAAAATTGTAGGAATGGGGTTATCTGTGAGACTTCCTCACTCAGTTTAATGTTTTAAAACTCATTGTAGTACAATGTTGTCCAGGTGGACAAACATTCTGACTGCATGCCACTTGAGGAAATGGCTAAAACTTGCTATGAGACCCTCATTGCATGAAAAATAAAGATTTGAATTAAAAGAAATGTACTTAATTTTAATGTATGTTAGTATGTAAATGGTACCTTAAAATAGCTCAATAGAAGTAATAAAATGATCTAGATTAGCAGTGTCATACTCCAAAGAGGAAAAATAGCCATTTTGAATCTAGGAAAGTGGTTTGAAATAAGTTGAGTCCTATTCAAATTAGATTTCTTGACTGTAGCCTGTTGGGTAATGTATTCAATTTTGCATGTGACTTTGTGGCATTCTACTACATTTATAGTATTTACATATTTTAAGAAATTAATTATAACCAGGGTATAAAATATTTTAAACTTTGTTTCTGATTTGTGTTCATATTTAAAGTGCTGTCACATAATAATGCTTAGAAAATTATTCTTAGTGTTTGTAAGTACTACTGCACAGAAACAGAGCTAGGTGAAATTGAAGTGCAGTAGTAGAACCATCTTCTATCAAGATGTCCATTGTGCTACATTTCAAGCATGTTTGTTTAGTTCTTAATGCAGATGACAACACTACAAAAGCTAAAGTTCAGCATGTGGATACATCCCTTAGCAACACAGAAAAAACAGACAATAAAAATGAAGATGGGAAACTGACAGACCCTACTCAAGGTATGAGGAAAAATTATTTCTTTTATTGTTTTTTTTTTTTAACTTTCACCAGTGCATGAGTTATTTACTCTGTATGTGCCTGTTCATAGCTTCCACAGCTGAGTTATAAAGGTAAATTTGCACAGTTGTATGGACAGCCTTGGGGTCTGTGGCAAAGGAAAGAATAGTCCCAGTGTTTGTGAGGAAAACATTCTACTTATACTGATTTTTTTAGGTTCAATTTTTATTTTATTTCTTCACAAGATGTGTTGCTTCCACCTTTATGTTTTATTGATATTATCTTTAGAAGCATTCTTTGTTTAGAATATTTTTAAAATTAAAATATTGGAAAAACATTACTTAATTTACTTTTTTATTGTTTTAGATGAAAATAATGTTCAAGAGGAGAATGAAGAAAGTCAGAAAGAACAGGCAAAACCAGATGAAATGGTTGAAGCTGATAATGTTATTGAGAGCAGCAAAGGCAACAACTCAGAAAGGTAAAAGAAACAAAGAAATCACCATCTTCAAACCCACTTAAATTAACTTAAAGGAAAATGTTGTACATGACAATTGTCTGTATTGGATTTGCATAGTAAAATCCATGTATTCTGAAATTGTGCTCAGCTGTAAACTTCTGTCATCAACAGAAAAGCTGGTGTATGTAAAGTGACCTCAGACTTTGCTCTGGATGCAACTGGCTTTTGTAATTAATTGTTATCCTTAAGGTACAGTTGTCATGTGCTGCTCAGAATGTTCAAAAAGAACATTACCTCATGGTTTAAAAGCATCTCTGTTACAGGTTCATATCAGATAATTAGGGTGGTACATGAACTGTTTTTGAAGGGAAAAACAATCAGTAATAGCTGTAACTATTGGGATTTCTTCTTTGCAAATGATTTAGTGGAGGAATGAGTGACCCAAAGGAACAGTCGTGTTTTAAAATGGTGAGACTGCTTGCTGCTTGTGAACATCTTATTAGTAACAGCATTGTGAGTTCACTTTGAGCTGTCAGCCTTTGTGTGAGGAGGGCATCTCCAACACTGGTCATCTTTGTGCAGCACCAGGAACCACAGAAGGGCATTCCATAAGGGATATACATGCATCAACCCAAACATAGGACTTCTGTTCCAACAACTTAGTTACTTGGTTTTGCTCTTAATGACATTCCCTTGGAATGTGTTTTAAACAAGTAATCTCTCTCCCAGTCATGGAGGACTGACACCTTTTGCTTGTTTACTGTTAAAGGAGAAATTTTCATGTTCCTAATACACATTTTTGTAGGACTTGCCTCTCTGTGTGGCAACCATTATGGAAAAGGATCAGCTGAAACCAGATTCAAGTCCAGGTTTATGAATCTTTGTGTTTATTTACTGGCATTCAAATAACTAACAGTTCTGAATCAGAACTAGTTTGTTGAAAACATGAAGAATAAGAAACAAATAAAAGCTCAGCTATCCACATCTGGAAATGCTGCTGTCTGTTTCTACCTGATACCGATTCATATTGTGCAGTCTTGTACTTTAAAATTTTAAGAACAACTTCCTTTAGAAAATTATTCTTTTAGTCCAGTTCAGATAGATCAGATAGATAGTTCAGATATCCTTCAGATAGATGACGACAGATCATCATCCCGGGGGACAATGAACAGCCAGGTGTTTGAGTGAGAGACTGATTTGGAAGTTAGTTACTAAATTAGAACTTCAGCTTGTTCCTGTACTGTTTATTTTTGTAAGGCTACTTAGAGATATGAACTCCATATATAGTTTCTTAAAAGAATTAAGATCAGATCCTTATTGACAGTTTGTTTCTGCTTGAAGATTCTGTAATATCTGAGAATTTCTATGACTCCTTATTTCTTTATAGCTAAGTTTCTGAACAGTCATTTGAAGGTGTAAATTGTTTTATCATCATCTGCTTTTACTAAACTTCTTTCCTAAGAAAGATTTCAAAGCAGAAGTTAGGCTTGGCAGTCATATGGTTTTGGTTTATTTAAGAAACGGCCAGACACTCTCAGCCCTGGTTCCTGGGCTTGCAAAGGGATTGAGTGTATCTATAGTAGTTGTAATGCCAGCACAGCACAAATATGAGTTAGGAATGTTTAGCTATATTAATCTTTGTGCAGCCAGTATTTGTGTGGCTGTATTGTAAACCTCTAATTTTTTTATAGCTGAATTTTTTTAAAGGAAAGTTTGTGAAGCGCTGATAAAAATCCTCCTGTAATTAGGAGCCTTGTCTCACTGCAGGATGTAAAAAAATCTTCCAGCTATTACTATCAATGTCAAGCTTTTTTATTAACTCTAGGTTTTGAAACTTATGTGCTAGATAATCACACTAAAAAAAATCAAACCAAAACCCATAAAAATTTTGATGATGTTCTGAGACGACTGGGATTTCTCTGGGGAAATATGTGACCTTTCCTTCAGAGTGTGTCAGAACTACTGTAGTAGTAGTGTGTCAGGAATTTAAACCAATTATCAGTTATTGGCTGGCTACACATTTTTGCTGGATCAGCCAACTGAATGTTTTGTTTATTCTGTTTTAAGGTGGGAGACCAATAAAAAACCAGAGGAAGAAAACAATGAACCTGAGGTGAATATTTTTCTGTTAATGGGTTACTCCAGTTTCCAAATAGTTGGGGAAATAATTAATATATGATTGGCAGTGGTGTTTGCTTACTCAAGTTGATATTGTTGACAATAAATTAGCTACAAAGTTATTAAGGCTAAACTATTGACAACAAGGTTTTTTCCTACTTTGTTATGAAAACCTATGTACACATTTCATAACAGCACAACAATTTGAATTTTAGAGTAACCATCCCTATTACAGTTTATTCATATTTACTGCACAGAATAGACTTCTGGATCTCTTTCTTTTTATGTTAAACAGCAAGAATTTACAGCAAATACTGAAGAATTCACTAGTCAAGAAGAACTGTTGGGTTATTTGGTGAGTGTTAAATCTTACCTTGCAAGGTAATTTTTTGGGGAAAAAAAAAGAAATCAATGATTTGCTAAGTCTAAAATGTAGCAAGTAATGAAAGCCAAAATGTAGTCAATCTGGTAATCTAACAGATTATGATTTTGCCAGAAGGCAGGATTCAGAATAACGTGAATGTCACTGAATTGATAACATACCTATTAATTCTGAAGTTTCTAGACATTGTTTCTGCCAAAGTATTGGTTTACTGTCAGAGGAATGACTTGCATCGAAAATGCATTTTTTTCAACTATAGCTTAGCTTCACTCCTGACCTACATGGTTAGGTAATTCAGCCTTTTAAAACTTTTTTTTCGCCTTTGTTTCTATAACTGGTCTATGATTTTCAAATGAGGAATTTGGAAAGATATAATTCCATAATGGAAGGAAGCAGAATGAAGAGAATATTTGAGATATGTCGAAAGGAAAGAAGGGATTTTTAAGAAATAAAATGCAAGTTGTGTATTTTAGATAGGGGTCCCCCTGCCCTGGCCCAAAATGCCAGAACTACAAAAAAGTGCCTGTTCTTTCTTTAAAGTAAGTGTCAGAACACCAGAATTCTGTTCAGTTGTAGAAAATGTGTATTGTGTACACATGCGCAGCAGTGATACAATCAATAAGAGAAGAAAACTCACTTGCCAGTTGTTAGATGTATCAACAATAATCGTGGTCTTGCACACAGAAATGGTGATTTTCATAAAAGCACCAGGAAAAACCTCTACGAAAATCTTTTCTGATAGTTGCTTGAGTGATCTAGTGCATGGTAATTTAGACACGATTGACGATCACAAAATGGTTTTTTTCCCTCTTTTTCATAAAGAATTATTAGGTGTAGAGGTTGCACCTTGTTAATAAAACTTGAATTTGTTTTGAGGCATCTTCTTCCTTAGTATGATTGTCACTGAGAAGAAAAGAGGACTGTTGGGAATGTGATTGGTACAATGTTCTGTTTTGGAAAGGTTGAAAATTATTTCAGCATCTACGGTCATTTTTTCAAAAGCTGCATTAAGTGTTTCTGTTGTTGGATTTAAAGGTTTCTTATGTGGTGGAAAGTAATTTTACAGGTGTCTTTTTTGGACTCATATGGTTCATATGGTGTAAAGCTGTTCAATAATTATCCATATTATATTTATTTTATTACCTCATAGCAAAGATATCCTTGCCACAATTTAATCTTCCTTTTCCAGCTAGCTTTTGGCAAAATCTTCATTAAATATTACTTCTGCAAACCAGGAGAGATCAATAATATCAGTGTTAAAAATGTAATATAATCCCTGTAAGGCTGTCTCATACAAACTTAATGTTAGGTTTTTATTACTTCTTTTCCATTGTCTGGAGTGTTTAGAGGTTTTTTTTCTATAACCCAGAAGACTTTGAGCTGTTGCCACAGATCTGGAGCTCTGTTACTTTGTCCTGCTTACTTTTGTTCTTGCTATAGACAAGAGGGTGACACATGTAGCCTTCTATGTGAGCGCTGTTAGTACTAGAACTCGCTCCCCTAGTAGAGCTCCACAGCTTCAAGACTGCTTTTTCCTTAGGCTTTTAGGGAAGAAGAAGGTTAATGGAAGGCAGGGCAGCATGCAGTTTTAAATTCAGTAGCATTCTGTCTTTTTGCTATGTTCTAGAGAAATGGCTTATGATTGCATTGCCTCAGGGAAGGCGTACACATTCATTTGTATGCAGGCATCTTGGAAAGAGATCAAAATACTTAAGGAAAAGCATTATTTTCCATATATTTCCAGGCATATTTTGATGTTGTTTCTTTTCAAATGATTGTGTTGGGGAGCTGCATCTTCATTCTCTTAGGATTCTTTTTCATTCCACTTTACCCATTTACGGGATTAAAAATAAAAGCTGTAGTTGCTTTGTGATTTCAGCCAAGTCTGACAGAAGGATAGAGACCCAGAGAAAATGAGGTTCCTACAGGTTTGTTCATAAATTGTGATACTTCAGTTTTTCAGAGGAAAAATGTTTTATTGTCTGTTTTGTTTCTTTTTTTTTTGTTTGTTTTGTTTTTCCTAGCAAAGTTTTGAGATATTGAATGAAGATGATGCTTCATTTATCCTGAAAGTTACACAGACTCTCACAAGTGCACTGGTGGAATATCGTCAACAGACTGCATCAAACAAAGTAATGCAGATTTTGGTTTGGTTTTGTTCTACAAATCTGTAGATTCCTGTGATTGTATATTTTATTATTATAGATGATACAATAAAACAAAGTTGCTGTGGAGACTGTTAAATACATTAATTTTGGTAGTGATGATAGGGTAAAATTTTAGCTTTTCTGTTGACGTGTCCTAATAACTTCTGTTCAATGGTGCTTGTTAATAGAAACTAAAAATCATCTTGTCACTTATTTCCTGTGCTTTTCCTTACATCTGAATTTTACTGCTACTTTTGCCCCTTTTAAATTCTAACTGAAGCTTTTTGCATCTCTGGTGACTTGCCTAACACTTCTGTTCTGTATCCTGTTTCTATTCCCAGGCTTCACTTCATTCACCATGTAATCATGCATCAATGACATGAATTTTTATCCTTATTCTTCTGGTCCTACTCTTAGGACTATTCTCCTTGAGGTCTCTTTCTTCTTCCACTATTAGAAACCCTGCTCTTGCCTTCTCTGATATTACTTGTGACTGACTTGTCTTTACATAGGCAGTACATATGGAGGTGTTTTGAGTATTTCTTTGAGGCTGCTGACATGTTACAAAACTATGAAGTTCTAACTAAAAAAACTTTTAACCTTCAAGTTGTTGAAGACCAAAATATTTTCTTATGTTAGGCCTTGTTAGTATTCTAAACTGTGATCTTTCCACGGGTAATTTTTTAACTAAATCTTTTCTTTTGAGTGTAAAATGCTTCCTTTTTAGCTCTGACAAGTTGAGAATTAGGCTAAGTAAGTATCACTTCATTGCCTAATACAGAGATTTTTCAGACATAAAAAGGTACCACGGGCAGCGTATACATGGAAGTTACTAGCTCTGTGATTTTCAAAGAAATACTTGATTTTTCAGATTTGGTAGCAATTTCAGATTTGGTAGAAACACTGGTCTTTTATTTGATTTGTGATAATTAAAAATGTAGTAGTTAATTGTTTCAAGAGGTTGTCCTGATGAGAATCTAAATTTTTGGTTTTTTTAAACTCTTAGGACCACTTCAATCCTGGATATAATGGACAAGAAGCACTGGAATTTTCCACAGAACAGTCTGACCCAACTTCAGCAGACATTAGTGACTCTGACACTGGTAATGGCTTTGCAGTCTTTAATGTGGTTTAATCTTAATACTGAACCTTGCATAAATGATAGTAAGCCTTTTCTTCATGCTTTTCTAAAAGCAGATCTTAAAAGCAGAATAAAGCCAGAGTCAAGTAAAATAAATTAATAGTTTTGGGGTCTTTTCCCCATCCTCTACTAATATTAGAAAGGGGAGACTACTAAAAAACATTGATCCTACTTAACTATAGGATCTGGGGAGAAATTGAGTTTGTACCAACACTTGACTTTCCTGCGTTCAAAGGCAACTGTTTCTAAGGAGACTTACAAAGTTTCTTTGGCTTTTTTCCCCCTCCAATATTATTTTCCTCCTCGGTAGAGGAGATGTTTACTGCAGATGTAGTTGAATCAAGATATTAGTAGAAAGTTACATGGTAGAGGATGGATAATTCCCTTTAACACTTGAATACTGCAGCTACTTGGCCTTGGTACTTCTGATTACTTTTTTCAAAGAATCCTGGATTTCTTGGAGGTCATTCCTTTCTGACACAAATGGCTATTTTTCTCAAATATAGGAAGTACAATCCTATGCTTGGAAAGGCAGGATACCCAGAATACTAGTGAAGCTATTTTGTATGATCTTTTCTGTGTGGTGTCAATTTTCTAGTTTTTCTAGAAAGTTTAGCTTTTGAAAACCTAAATTTTTACAATGCTAATAACAAAAATCGTGGTCACTTAGAATATATGACATTTGAAACTTTAATTCCATTTTTGTAAGCATAATGGAAATAGTTTTCCCCTACCTCCCCACCCTCATTTCTCCAGGATTTTCTGTAACTGGAAAGCATTCCTGACTCTCAGCTGTTTGAAAATTTAGCAAAGTCATATGTGAACCTTACCAGCAACGCTGCTGTGCCAGACTAGAAACGCTTGTTTTGAAAAGCCCTATTTAGAGAAATATGTAATGAAGGCTCTTCAGAATCCTCTCTTAGTGAAAAACAATATTTCCCTTCTTTAGACTACTCAAAAAGCAGATCAGCAAAGCAGTTTTTATCAGTCGATGAAGATGAACCCCAAAACTTTTCAACTGGTTCTGTGGAAACAGCATATGAAAACAACATCACAACTGAATTTTTGAACAGTGTAAGAAATATGAATGCTGAGGAAGTTGCTGCCACCCTACACAAAATAGCAGCATCAAATCCAGCTTTCAGAGGTAATTTGCATGTACATGTATACACACACATATATAATAATATACATAACATCATTCATTAGCCTCTGTGAAATATTAAGGACTTACATGGGTCGAAGAACTTTGAGGTATTAAGGAGGGCTGAAGAGACTTCTCTTTTCTCACCCTTTAACTTTTGCAGGATCCAGTTTAGGAATGGTAATTCAGAATGTCTGACTTCCCATAAAGGCATTAATTGCTGATTTTTTAAAAAAATTCTTTTCTCATTTGTGCATTGTAATATTTACATGGTAAGAGACAGTAAATTAAAACTAAGCATATTGTTATTAGAAAAAAGCAGAATCTTTTCTGGGCTACAAGTGGAGAAATGATAGTTTTGTGAATACCAGCAATGAAGAATTTTTTATTTACTGGTCCCTGAAGGAACTGTATTTGCACAGTAACATAGAAATAATAACGAATCAGGGACAAGCAGTCTTTTTTGCTTACAAGTTTCTAATAATTGTCAGCTATTAAACCTTCCCACATTTTAAGTCAACCACTGCACTTTCTTCAGAAGTTTCCTGTGTATGTTTCTAAGCTTCTCAGAGTGTGTTTGGAATCATAAAAGCTAAAAAAATAACATTGAAGATGAGTACATTGTAGGAAAGCTTACAATTTTCAGGCACGTTCTGATTGTTCTCAGTTAAGGTATTTTTCTTTTAATAAGGAAAGATCCAAAACTCATCTCAGCATCTGAATGTTTCAGTGTAACTTGTGTTTTGAAGTGAATTTTATAATAAAATTGCTTATTTTGTGTTTTTGTTTGTTTGCCTTTAACTAAGGAATTGATATTCCGAACGTTATAAGGATCCTGACTGAAAGTGGAACTCTGAGGGGACCAAGCAATGGCAGCGCACAGTGACATGGTAGTTAATAAAGATAATATAGCAGTGTTTGCTTTCTGTAAGTTTGTTTTTTCACTTCATATGATCTCAATGGAGTTTATTTTGTTATGTTTAAGTTTTGTACAGTGTTTTTTAAATTAATAACTTGGTTTTGATATTCTTGTTATTTATTTATCCATTTAGCTGAAAGTTCTGTATTGTGGAAAGGCTGTAAAGCTCGTGTTCTTCCTTTCCATGTTAAAACAGATTTTTAAAAGTGGTAACTTGTTTTCTTCAATATTATTAAATACTGTACCTTGACAGTCTGATCTTTTCTTATTGTTGGTTCTTTTACAAAGAATTATCAGCAGAATGAACTACTGCACTTAGCAGTACAAATTCATCCTACAACAAATACTCGGAAGTTATTCCCTGTGGCTGCTGGGCCTGCCTCAAAAGCCTTTGTAATCAAAAAGCCTTTCCCAGATAAGGATTATGAACAGGTCTCCATATTTTTAAAATAAGATTAAAAATAACAGTAAAAAGTGAGTGCTGTCAGTCTGAGATGAGAAGTGCCTGGATTATAGCTAATTTAGGGAGCATAGAAGCTTCAGCAAAGTCAGTAGAAGTTAGGTATGTTTGTAAATTTAGGGATATATCCCAATAGGTGTAACCAGGCTCTAGTTAAGAGGCGCTGATGTGGTGGCAAAAGTATCTTTTGTCTTCTTTTATCCAACCAGGACGAGAATGAAATGAAAGCTAGCTTGTACTATCCCTCAGGCTCTTTTAACATGAACTTTTTTCCAATTAAAGTAGTACTGGTTTAGACTGAATGCAAATATCTGTATATTAATGATTTCTACTTTCGTAGGATGGTGAAAAAAAGTTTTGAATGGTTATAAATTAGTGTGCTTGGGAAAAAATATTTTTTTAAAGTGAAGTTGTGTAATTCAAATTCGCTTCCTGCTTGTGATGCTGGATAGCATTCAGTGGTTCTAATTAAAGCTCTTCAGCTTTGCAGCCAAATACTGGTATAATTTAGACATGCTGGGGCCAGATGGCAAATGAACTTTTTAATGTTAACTTACTTTTTTTTTGATATCCGGATGGAAATTGAAAATCCTCATCTTGATGGTTTCACATCACATCATGGAATGCAAGATGCAATAAAAATAAGGTAACAAAGAAAGCAGCAACAAAATTTATTGGTTTTATACTATGAACACAGGAAGGAAAAGAGTTCACAGACAAATTAAAACACTGTTTTAAAGAAACTCCGAGGAATTTCTGGAATGCATCTAAATCTGTTCTTATCAGAGTCAGAGATGGAACCAGAGTTCTTACAGTTCATTTACTCTGTATAGGAACAGTGTTAATGCCTGCTTAATGAAAGTGAACTTAATCAGTAAAAACTCTGAACTCTGAAAATAAAAATAGAAACATCTTTTTCCTGTTTGTTTTCAAAGTGCAGAACAATCTTTGTATTAAAATAATAAAATGAGAATATTCAGCCGTTGTAAACGGCCATCTCTGGGACAGCTTCTTTTTCCTCTTACTGTGAAATCATTCCTAGTGGAAATAAAGTTACAATTAAGTTGAAATAACTTGGATTTGAGGTGTTTTTTGGGTTTTTTTTTTGCTTGGCTGCAAGAGGAGCATGCTGAAAAAGAAAAGACCCCTGAATCTGTAGCATACTGACAAAATGGATGAATGGTGTGCTGCAGAGTGCTGCTGTACCTCTCAAAGACAGCTGAGAAACCTGAACTGTGTAAGGGTCACAAAGTGTATGCTTTCTGGAAATGTTTCCAAAGAACACAGTCCAACATAGTCTGTGTGGCTGTATAATTGTTTTTATTTTTTTCTTTCTTAACTGGTGCAGTTAGAGGCTAAAAAAGCATTATTTTGTTTTTGTATCTGCCTCTGTTTTGTCAGAGGCTTAGTGTATTCTTATACTGGCTAGGTGTATTCTTATACTAATGGAAAACTGTATATTTGTTCCAAAACAGGTTTAATGTTTTTCTTGTGCCAGCATTGCAGAGTAAGAAAAAAAAGCATTATCTTTACTGATAATATTTAAACAATGTTGTTGACTGTATTTAATATTATATATTTTTGTTTCTTACAGTCACAACAAGGCAGACTTCTAAGGTAACTAGAGAATTAATAAAATTAAAAGTTAAGCAATAACAAGAAAGATTAAACTGAGAGAAAATTAATTTTTCTTAAAGCTTTACATTGGTTTTCCACATTTTACTGAGACCAGAGAGCTTTGGGGAAATTATTTTTCACAAAGAGCTGCAGACCTTCTACTCCTCACAGAAGGCAGAAAGGAGAAGGATGTTCACAGGTTACTTGACAGGAAATGAAAAGTTTAGAGTGTGCAACTGCTGAGTTCCTGTCTGGTGTGAATTGAGACTCTCTGTTCTGGACAGGTATGGAAACATCCTCCTCTTTTGTTGCTCCCTGGGTCTCCCAGGGTTTTGCACTCTTTTTCTGACATGGGAATTTGCTACCCCTGTGAAACAGCAAGTTTTATCTGGGTATACATGTACAGAAGTGCGTAGCATGCCTGTGGTTTATGTGTGAAATAATAACCTCATACATGTGAAATAATAACAATAACCTCAAATGCTAATGCTGACTCTGCAGTGTCTTCCCTGGAAAAATCACAGAATCAATTATGTTGGAAAAGACCTCGGAGATCAAGTCTAACCCACCAGACATCACTATGTCGACTAGACCATGACACAAAGTGCCACATCCTATCTTTCCTTAAATACCTCCAAGGACGGTGACTGCACCACCTCCCTGGCCAGTCCATTCCAATGCCTTATCACCCTTTTCTGAAGAGAATTCCTCCTGATGTCCAGCCTAAACTACCCGTGGCACATCTTAGGACTGTGTCCTCTCATTCTGTCACTGATTGCCTGGGAGAAGAGGCTGACCCACACCTGGCTACAACCTCCTTTCAGGTGGCCGTAGAGAGCGATAAGGTCCACCCTGAGCCTCCTCTTCTCCAGGCTGAACAACCCCAGCTCCCTCAGCTGCTCCTCCCAGGACTTGTGCTTATCTCAGTAGTGTTTATTAGCGTGTCCTTGCTGTCGGCGGTAGCGCTGGAGCAGCCACGCTTCAGGGGAAGGGAGTACATCTTCACAGAACCACAGAAAACAACAAGGTGGAAGGGACCTTCGAGGATCATCGAGTCTAGCTCCTGGCCCTGCACAGGATACCCCAAAAATCACACCGTGTGCCTGAGAGCACTGTCCGAACACTCCTTGAACACGGTCAGGCTGGTGCTGTGACCACTTCCCTGTTCCAGTGCCCAACCACATCTGGGTGAAAAACCTTTTTCTAATACCCCACC
>VZRM01006003.1:1258601-1291166 GCA_013397955.1 Grantiella picta
TCGGGTACGGCGTGCGCGGCGCGGGGTCGGGCGGTGCGGTGCGGTGCGGTGCGGTGGCGGCGGGGGATGCGCTGCCGGCGCGGGAGCCGCGCAGAAGTGATCGCCAGTAAGTATCGCTGTCCTGTGCGGAAAGAGAGCTCGCCCGGGGGGAAATTCATATCCGATCGGAGGAGTTAGGGCGTGTGCCTTGCCTTCGGGTTTCTCAGGATTTTCCTGACTGAGCAAGGTAATGAGGTTCCGTAAGGATGCCACCTGAGAGCTGCGAGGGAGTAAAACCAGAATCATTAGGTTGGAAAAGACTTCCAAGATCATCGAGTCCAACCTGTAACCGAACGTTTTCCCTGAGCCTGAGGTGAGGCTGGCTGAGTGACATCTGAAGTGGTCTCTGAAAAGCACTGCATGCAGCTTCATGTTTAAGGAATCTTGCATCGATTTGAGGTTGTTTTAATGTTTCGAGTTGTAAAACCGTGCTAGTGCATAAACTATTAGGTGCACTTAGCTCAATCCTGTTGGAGAACGGCCAGGTAAAAATACACAGAATCACAGATTAGTTAGGGTTTGTTGGGAGCTCTGGAGACCATTTAGTCCAGCCGCCCTGCAAAGGCAGCATCACCTAGAGCAAGTTTAGAGCACATGACTTGAGAGTGCATCCAGGTGGGTTGATATGTCCCCGGAGAGCTCCCTGGACAGCCTGTTCCAGTGCTCTGATACAAAGTAAAGAATTCTTCCTAGTGTTGGAGTGCAACTCCTTGTGTTTTAGTTTATGGCCATTGCTTCTCGTCCTGTTGCTGGGATCCACTGAAAACACTCTGGCACCATCCTCTTTGCACAATTTATATGCATTAATGAAGTTCCCTCTCAGTTTTCTCCATACTAAACAGGCCCAGCTCCCACAGTCTCCCCTCATGAGATGCAGTTTGTGTCAAAAGGCAGGTGTTTCAGCAAGAAGTTTCATTAAAATATTTACATAATTTCATCAGCTGTATACAGTTTTGCCTGATGCCTTATTAGGTAGACACTGTGGCATGTACATGGCTTTGGTTTTGTAAGAATTTTATCTTTTGATTTAGCATGGTACGTAAGAATTGGAAATGGATAGGCTTAGAGTACCAATAAATTATTTCCAGAATATTCACTGCGAGGTAAAATGTACTGCTTTTAGTAGGAGAAGGGATATTCTATAAGCTTCCTCCTTTAAAAGAACTTAATTGACTCTGTTCAGGTGTGTGCACACCTGTATTGTGAAATTTTTAATGCTAATTGGGAGGCAGACATCTCTTGTAAAAGCAAGCCTTCTAAGTGGAAATAATGTTTTACATCAAAAGCTTCTGGTTATTTCTATATATCAACTAGTGAAATTCCTGTAATTCTTTCCTAAAAGATGCATATGGTAAAAATCAAGCATTTATAAAGCCATGGTTGTTATAGTTGGACACTAAAGGACCTTTTTATTTTGGCACCAGACTCCAAGTTTTCTTAGAAGTCTTTTGAATTAGTAGATTACTTATGCCAAATTTTTGCTTCAGTTAAAATGGTCTTGCATATAATTTTTTAACCTAGCGTGTAAAAAGCAGAAATTAAGTTGTAGTCAAATGTTTGTGTAGATTGTTTAAATTGTTTCAAAAGAATAGAAAGTAACAGTTTGTTTTAAAACATTCTCTAATGGTTATCCTATTGATGCGTATATGAAATACTCTAGTACAGTACAAATTTCAGCTTGAAGTCCTTTGGGAAATTCAGCTCTAGGAATGATGATCACATCCACCCAAAGAGAATCGTTGTTTGGATACGTTACTTAGAAATTTTTGGGTTTAGTCAGCTGTATTGTCGGGGTTTTTGATTTTGAGTGGTTGGTTTGGTTTGGTTTTTATTTTTTTTTGTGGGTTTTTTGGGAGCGTGGGGTTGTTTTTGGAGGAATAAATAAAGGAACCTGTGCTGTAGTGTTTGCTGGGGTTTTTCAGTGTGTTGATTTTTTTTTTTTTAAACCTGTTAGTAGTAAGAGTACTTTAATATCAAAACAGAACAAAACCAAAAAGCCATTTAGAAACTTACAGGGGTTTTAATCTGTTTTGGTTGTTGTACCTCTATTTCAGTGTGTCTGTACAACTTACAAGTATAGTGATTCATATACCTTATTTCTTGTGCCTTACTAAATGTGTCTTCATTTTTCATTCTTTTTATTTTATCTGTGCCCATTTGACCTCTTATCTCCCCTGCACTTCCAGTTATTTTTAAATGCACAGACTGGATTTTTCAGTGTGTAGTGGAAGTTTTCTTAGGTTTCTTGTGTTCTGTTACTGGTGAAGTCTTGATTAAACCTATGATTGTACATGTGCAGGCTGTGTGCTGTTAGTGATGAACTTGGTGGGCAGTGTACAATTGAAAGGGAACAGTTTGCTGAGCTCCTTGGCTTGACAAGAATCAATTCTGTAAAAAGTTGCTTTGTTGGTAGGAGCTTTTTAAAACAAAATCAGAAACTTTACTCTTGATAAAGAAGTGGCAGATGAAGATATCTGGATGCTTTTTAATAAGGTAATTCTCAGAGCAGAGATGGCCAAAGAAACAGCAAAGTGTTTTCTGGAAACCAGAAGAACAGCTGCATGGAATCAGTCTGCATGTCTGTTTAGTCTAGCATTTTGTCTCAGGAGTGGACACTTGTTTATGCATAGAAAAAAGAATAAAAACAGGAGGCATTGTTAATAAGTTGCTGCTCTTTCTTGGGAAAATTACTTTAGTAGTGTATGTAATCAAGTGTAATTCTCTTTTTACAGAGAATCAGAATGACTAAAAAAAGGAAACGTCAGGAGGATTTCCAGAAAGTGAAACTAAAAGTTGGGAAAAAAAAGCCTAAACTAGAGAATGCAACTGACACTACCTTCAAAACAAAGGCCATACAAATTCCTGAGCAGCTTAAAGAAGATGGAGTGCTTCCTACACAAAATAGAAAACTTAACATAAAGGTATACTGTGATATTACATTCTGAAATGACGGAAGATTGCTTGCTTTTTATCTAGGTTTGCTATGTTTGCTGCAATTTAGGAAAAAAACATTTATTTAAAAAACCAGAAAAGCAGCAGGGTATCTGAATGCAGCCTTGCATTTAAAGAATCTTGTATTTCTTTGGGGGGTGGATTTGTTTTCCTTCGTTTGTGTCATCTTCTGTCTCTTGCAGCTCTCTGCATAAACTGAAGTAAGCTGTTCAGACTGAGGTTTCTTAGTTCTGCTTTTGAGAACAAGAGTGAGAGGACTTGCATTTGGTCATCGCTCTGTTGAGTCAGTAGGGTTATGCATCAACTTAAGAATGAGACCGAAGGAGAAGTCATAATCTCCTGTTTTTCCTTTCACTGATTTCTGATTATTTGTTTATTGTTGTGCTATGAACTTATACCATGTTTGTTCTGAATGTATTTTGCTATTATTAACAGCGGTACATCATAAGAATAGATTCTGTATTTTTAAATATTTAAGAAAAATGTGCACAAAATAGGTGGGGGAAGTTTGAACACCTTAAAGTAATAACAATGGCAAGTGTATATGTTTGTTTCTTTATAGGATCTGCTCTCGCAGATGCACCACTATAGTCCTGGGGTTAAGCATAATGCACTTCTTGGACTCAAAGAACTCCTGTCTCAGTATCCCTTTGTAATTGATGCACACCTTTCGAGTATAATAAGTGAGGTGGCAGCTGTGTTTACAGACAAAGATTCTGGTGTCAGAGGAGCAGCTGTTCACCTGCTGCAGTTCTTGGCTTCAAAAATAAGAGCGGAACAGATTGCTCCATTTTTTCCTTTGGTAAGTGCCCATCTCTCTAGTGCCATGACTCATATCAGTGAGGGAATTCAGGAAGATTCATTGAAAGTCTTGGATGTTTTATTGGAAGCATACCCAGCTCTTCTAACAGACCGCAGCATTATATTGTTGAAGAATTTTGTAGAGCTTATTTCTCACCAGCAACTCTCAAAAAGACTGAAAAGCAGGGACAAACTTTCCTGGATGCTCTCTGTTAACCCAAATCGCAGAGTGACTTCTCAGCAGTGGAGGTTGAATGTACTTACCAGGCTTAAGAAGTTTCTCCAAGCAGTGGTAGATGGAACCAGTGATACAGAGGATGAAGGGCTTCAAGAGCAGAAGGACAACTCTCATTCTGTGAGGAATCCGATATGTATTAGTTGGAAGCTCCATGCAAATAATCAGCAGCACATACAACTGTTTGAAAGTGGTGGCTTACGACCAAAGATCAACTCATCATTTAGACTGAGGTGAGAAAATGTTAACTAGTTTGGGAATTAATGTCAACTGTGTGATTGCTATTTAATTTTTTATTGTGGGATTGTCCTTTAGCCATATTTTAGGACACTTAGTGTAATGTGAAGTCTTGCTTCAAAGGCTTGAAAATACAGAAATATTCAGCAGATAGTGGTGTTCTGTGTATGTCATGAACTTTCCTGCTATAAAAGCTTTATTTTACGCTATTCATAATAATTTTGAGTTACCAGCTCCGTTAGGATGTTTTTGGAATGCAAACTGAAAACTTGCAGGTTTCTGCAGGATATCGAACAGACCTAGGGGCAAATAGGCAAATTTCTTTACCTAAAATATAAGCTTGTTTGTGATAATGAATTTTACTGAAATTTTGTACTTTTACCTTCAACAGTCTGTCATAGGTTTAGGAGTCTGTTACCTTTGTAGCTCCTTTTAAAAAGGACAGCACGATGAGACGTGTCTGGTAGTATGAAGATCTGCTAAGTTTCCAATTCTAGATATTTTAATCACTTCACCAATTTATATATTCTCTCTGGATGAAAGATGTCTCGGCTGAGACATGCTGATGAATATGAAAGAAAATGTAGAGTTCTTAGTCACAGAAAGGTTTGTGTGGGTTTTGGTAGTACTCTAAACAGATGTGAGCTGAAGTTAAGGGAGAAATAAACAACTTTTTATTTCTCTTCCTCCTCTCTGATTCACCCACTAAGGGGGGAACCTCCCACCTCACTTTATGGTACCTTTTGAACGTTGGCATCCTCATGTGCATTACTTTGGGTGTTACATACCGGCTGGCAGAAGACCTGGAATGGTGACTTTAAAAATGGAAGCAGTTTAGCTATTACACAGCTCTGTTACCTGTAGATGCCAAGGTGGTTTGAAAAGAAACCATAATTGTTATTTTACTGCTAGAGAGCACTGAAAAAGAGATATAAAGCCATTATACCAGATTAATCTAGGAAGTCAGTGGCAAAAAAAGGGTATAAAACCCTCTGCCTACTTCATTGCTATGTCCATTTTGTGTATTTGAAGGAATGAAGGGCGGAAGCGTTTGCTTTGAGTACCACAAGTGTTGACCTGAATTAGTAGGTGTTTTCCATCTCTGTTAGGGAGAGACAGACGTGACCATCCATTCCTACTCTCCTAGGCTTTCTCTTTCTGGGTAGCATATTACTTATGTTTAGGTAATACTTAGGTATAGGAAACATTACTTAGGTATAGGAAACATTAAACTAAGTAAAACGTGCAGCTTATTCTCCTAAAATTGTTGTCAGCGTAAGTGTTCAGTCATGACCAGCAGTATCTGCTGCAGGTAAAATTTTGGCTGGCAACTAGACTAGTGAAGCCCCCTTGAGGCAGGGGGAAATCTCAGTGCTGAGCACTGAACAGTTCTATTGAGTTCATCTTTGCAGTCAGAAGCACACAGTTGTGGACCACTGGATGTCAGAGGATTCTTATGTTATGCCCTGGGTCGTATGCAGTGTATGATGTACCGTGTGGTGTAATAGCTGAAGATGCGTTGTATCCAAGGTCTAGGGAAATAAACTTTACATCTGGTGTCACCTGAATTGGATTCCGCTTTTCTGAGGAGCTAGATTTTGGTGAAACATCGTGATGCGCTTCTGGTTATAAATACTTACAAAAAGATGTTTGCAAGCATGAGGAGGAGCCAGAAGAATAGAAGGAAACATGGCTAGAATCCAAGGCGAGATTGGCAAAGCAAGCTGATGGCAGTGGAACAGAAGAATAGGAAGGGAAGGATCATCTGCTGAAGGTACTAAAATGTTCTCATTTTATTGCATTTGTGCATATTTTTGGTGTATTCGTTTTTCACAAAGGGCCAGTACAGCTTGTTTAAGTGACTATGTGTGAAGTTCCAATAGTGAAGAGTTGTGGTGGTTGTTTTTGTATTTGCTGCAGAAATAATTTCTAACAATCTAAAGGTGTTTAATTCTGTCACTTCCAATCCCAATTGTTGCCTTTTACGGGCATTTCCTGGCTGCTACTCTTGCCTCTATGGCAAGGACAGAAATTAGTTGTAATAAGAGGTTCAACACTCTGTGTGTGTGTGTGTGTGTGTGTGTGTTTCAAGTCACAGGTAATCAAGTCCTAGCTGTGGATAATGATTTGACAAAACCATAAGTAACTGTTTGCAGTGTGTGTGTATTGATGGTCTTTTTACTAATACTGCAAGTAAGTTCAACTTTATTCTTTAACAGGTAGACTTCTAAACAGCATAATTGTGTGCTAAATTTTTAAAGTTCCTGTATCTTTTTAATCTTGCAAGTTCATTGGATAGGGATGATAGTCATGTCACTGATAATCTAGTGATTATGGAACAAGATTTTCTGAATCAGTTTGCAGTATTGGTGTTTAATAGAAAGGATAGATTCTGATCTTGGAATGCTGGATGATTCAATGATGCAAATCTTAAGACATCATTATCTTCCGTTGTGTCCTAGATCTTCCTATTCTTTGTAGTTAACGATTGCAGTGTCTTAGGAGGTTGTTAGAATTTATTCTCTGCATTATGTGTTAACTGTGCTGCTTTTTGCATCAAACTCATTTCAGGTGTGGAAAAACAGAAAGCCTTCACGACTCAAATGTGGTACCAAGGCGTGTGATTTTGGGGTTTTTTTTTGAGTGGAAGAGAAACAGTTGAGCTTCAGATTCCGCTGAGAGAGGACAATATGAAGCTGCAGAGAAAAGCAAAGATGACTTGAGAGACTGAAATGGAAGATGAAGCATAGCCAATAAATTCATATACGTGCATCAAATGGAAAATGCAGTTCATTTGGTGTGCTGAGTGTTTGCTGCATTTGGCAGTGCACACAGAAAAGGAGGACAAGTAACCTGACTTAAACTGCGAGCCATAAAAACTTAATAACTTCCAAGGACTTCTCCTGTTTTAAAGAACAGCAAGTTGTTTCCTTCTTTTCTCTTTCTTTTATACTTCCTTGACTTCGCTTTGCTGAATTTCTGTTGTCTTCTTACTGTCAAATGGCAGATATTTACACAATTTTTGTTTGTTTGGTCCTGCTTTATAAAAATACTGTCCAAAATACATAAAGAAAAATGACAGCTTAAGTGGTATCTTGCAGCTGCCTTCAATAGTATGTCATACTGATATAAAGGTAATATGCTTTGCTGTGTTTCCAAGAACCACCTTACCACTCAAGAGTAGTGATAACAGATGTGTGACAAAGAGATTAATTGAAATCAAACCTTCCCAGTTTGAGTGAACCTGTATTGCTAAGGATGCTGTAATAATCAAAGAAATACTGGGCAGATTAAAATAATACTTTGTCATCATCTGTTACTGCCACTTAGATTTTATTTAGCACTGTCATTGTTAACCTTGAAGATGTGGAGGAATCTTATATTGAGAGATAGGGGCTTTTTTTGCAGGGGTACATGAAAGCTATGCTAAGTATTCTTACCCAAATGCTTTCAGCAGCTGGGAGGAGTATCCCTTTTGGCATGGATTCTTCCTTTTTCCATTCCTTGTTTCAGAAAAGTACTGAAATAGTTTTGTGTGTGTGTTATACTTCTGTAGGAATCTTCCAGTGTGAATTACCAATTTCTCAGGTCTCATGCACTATTCACTTTTTAATTGGGAAATTTTTGTATTCCTTAAATATATTGCTGGAATTCCAGAGTTCTGCTGTAATATCAGATATTTTTTTAAGATAAATTATTAACGACTACTACTTCAGAACTTTTCCAGCCAATTACTGACATTTCAGACTCTTAGCTGAGTGTGTAATCCTGTCACAGCATAGCATTTACAGGACAACCTTGCTTTTTGAATGAGATTATAGTCTTGGTATCAACAGGCTTTAGAAGTCATTGTAGTTTTAACTGAAAAATGGGATTTGTCTACTGTATTTGAGATGACTAAGAGTTAAAAGTCTGAGATAGAGCCATTCACCCTAATCTCTTTCTAGTCTGAAAGCAACTGGTGTCTACTGCAGTGCCTGCACCAGAGAAATAAAATTAAGCAGCAAAAAGATTGCACAAATAAACCAAATTATATTTACTGAATATGTTGGTTGCTGCAGTTCATGCTAAGCTTTATAAAATTTTAAGATGTTTGATAATCATAGTAAGAACTAAAGATAAAGCAATTTTTTTTTTATATGACCAGTTATGTTTCCACTTGTCCATTTTTGTGCTGGAGATCTAGATTCTCTCCTCTATCTTGCCTTCATTGGAAAAGAGTTTGTATTTGTCTCACACTTTCTTTTTATTCCTTTTTCCTGTGCCTTTTACAGTTTGTTCATATCTGGATTTGTTTTGATTTAGTAATTTTGACACACTGATACCAACCAGAGAGAAGTGACAGAATAAAATTTTCACTTATTATGTCTATTATTGATGATTGCAGTATGTAGCTTCACAGAAGGATATAACTAATTGGATAATTTAGAAATGACAGGCTGGCTAGGGAAAACTGCTTTACATCTTCAATCTAGTGTGAAATTAAAATGTTTGTAAATAAAACTTCTGCAGGTCTATGGAAAGCAAATAGTTTTTCAGTTCCTATTTTGAGTGTATATGTAAAGAAAAATGACTTGGAGATCATCACTGAAATCGAAAGGAGTTTTAGCAGGAGGTTCAGCATGCTAATTTCTTGTATGTTAGGAAATTAGAATTATGATAGGAATTCCCTGCTGTGAATTAGGAAACAAAACTGTAATGGAAAACAATTTCACAAATTGTCAGTTGAAATTGTTGATTTTTTTTTTTTTAATGGGCGCTGTATTCCTTAAAATTAACAGGAGTTACTCAGGGTTTTACTTCTTTAAAAAACCTTTTTGAAATGCATACATGTTGCCTGAACTTAACCAGTAGCAGGATTGGGTCATACCTGCTGATAATCCCTTCAGAGACACAAAGAAAATATTAAGTGGGTGGAGAAAGAGTTGGTTTTCTTGATTTCTGGCAGATGTTCTTTTAATTTAAAATATGTCTTAATTTTAAATGTTTTTTAACTTCATTATCATATGATATTAATAATTTTCCATTTAGTTGCTTTCCAGAGCATTATAGCTAAGTATCAGGTGGGAACCAAAGATATTTTTGAAAGAACTTATTTTTTTTCTGCTATTAATATGAAAACCATTGTGTTTATTATAGTTGGAGATGGTTATTAAGTGTAATAAACCTCATGCATTTGACAATACCTTGTAGTCAGCTTCATTATTTTGCTTTAATGAGCTTAAAAGGGTTTTTTTTTGTATTATTTTGTTGTGCTGAGTATAATTGTTGATTCCTGTTGATTGATGGTGATATGATAATGCATATAATATTTCTCCACGTTATAGACTTTACATGCAACAGTGGGGAAATACTGAAATCTGAGAAGTTGTTAGAGAAGCACACAAACTTGCAGGGAAACTTGGGAGCAGGTTTGTTATAGATGGTTTGAGCTCCCTTTTTTCTGTACTGAAATATCTAGCAAGGAAGCCAGCAAACATATAATGTGTTAAGTAATTTTTCCCATTATTCAGAATACAGGAAAGTAGTAGTACTGTAATCTTGTTTTGAAAGGTGTAATCTTTATCTTTTTATCTTTTTTTCTTTTTGGTTTTTTTTTTGCCTTTTTTTTTTCTTTTGTTGTTTAGGTCTCTGACAAGTGTAATGGACAGTGCAGAAAAAGGCCTGTCCTCGGCTGAAAACTTAAAAGGTTTTATTGAGATAATAATTCCATTACTCATTGAGTGCTGGATTGAAGCATCTCCTGCACAATCAGCTCCCATTCTTGGAAACCTTTTGGAATCAGAATCTCAGCAGCTTATGCAGCAAGTGCTTAGCATTATACATTTATTGTGGAAACTCACAAAGCGACATGATGAAACATACAAAATGGTAAGGGAGAAATAATCCATGGCATAATGATGGCAGTTCATTTTGTTCTGATTAGAAACTAGTGATTTGGTGA
Organism: Grantiella picta; assembly: GCA_013397955.1. Classification (NCBI taxonomy): domain Eukaryota; kingdom Metazoa; phylum Chordata; class Aves; order Passeriformes; family Meliphagidae; genus Grantiella; species Grantiella picta. The sequence continues at coordinate 1,268,810 of VZRM01006003.1, forward strand.
TTTGAAGTAGCGAAGATACTTTATTAAGAGAGAAAGAGCCTAGGTGTTGAGTAGATTTTGAATCTGGATTTTTTTGCCTCGTACTGTAGAAAATAATCTGTTGAACTGAGCCATGAATTCAGTAATAGTCTCCAGGAATCCTTGGCAGACTGCAGCACAAAAGCTTTTGAAACTGAAAGGGGATTGGAGAAGAAGAGCATTTTTTTCTCCCAGATAATGTCTAGAATATAAATTGGAACAAAGTATAGAATGGAGTTGTTTTTACCTTGTTTTTATATGTTAAAAAATTTTGTGGGAGAGCAAACCCTAAATGTTTGGAAAGGTAGAAGATAATGGTGGTGTGAGATCCTGTAATTGCTTGGTGAAATCTATGTTGCTGTGTCATGACTGGCAGGATCATAAGATATCAAATCAAAACCTCAATAAGGGTTTTAGGAAAACACAGAGATGTTTTCCTAAACGATAACTTCAGTATCCTCTGAAGTTTTTCCTTTTTTTTTTTCCCCAAGTTATTTTCTCTGTCTTTGACTTAAATAACTTAATTGCATTTTTTGGTAACTGTTGCTGCTTTCCAAAAAATTTTGCAAATTGGAAAAAGAACACAATTTCCATTTAGACCGTTAAGAGTAGTTGGAAGGAATGTCTTGACAGCTCTTGATGTAACTTGTGTCTAAGACTGTGGGTCCCTTTGCTAAATAGGGTAATTATTGGGAAACATATGTGGAATCATTACATTAAACCAAAGTTACCCAACAGACTCAGCCTTGAGGGGCAGATTCAGCGTGTCTGAGCAAAACACACTGTGTTCCTTTTTTCCTTGTCTTTCCTTTGAGGCCCTCTTGGAAGAGGGCAAAAAGCAGGCACTTGACCAGGTAAATCCTGTGGCAGCCTCCTGCCCCTAGCCTTTTTCTGAAGGATCCTGCAGAGCTGCTGCCCTTAGCCATAGGGTGCCTGTATTTTGGTCACATGAATGGCATGCACCTCTGTCAAGATATGAACTGTTTTGGGAACACACAATTGAATTATGACCTTAAGTTGTTTGTGGAGGGGAAAAAATCTGAGGTTCTTACAACCTGGGTTTTTTTGTAGAATAAATTTATTTTAGAGAAATGGTTGGTTTTGTCTTTTTAGTTACCTTTATATATAAAATGCATTCAAATGGCTCAGTTTGAAAATGAAAGCTTTGCTTCTTTAATAGCCCTTGGGCTTACAGGCCAAAGTGGTTATTATAGTCACTGTGGAAAGCCACTCTGAATATGCTTAGTGGAAAGCTATTGATCTTTGAAACAGTTTAATGGCAGTTCTCTGTTCTTAATAGTCAAATATCAAAAAGATTATTCTGCCTGATCAATTTGATAGCAGTGCAGGCTTTTTTAGTGATGTGTTCTGCTGGACACTTTTTGGAATGGTGACTGAGTGCTAACCCACAAAGTAAAATTATTTTAAAGTACTGAATCATTTTTCTGTAAGGATGGCCTTTCTACTGGAAAATGTTTTGTCAGTGGGCTTTCAACCACAAGTACGTTAATGACAGGGAAGGATGAAAGCAGTGTTAGAATACGTCTTAATGGAAAACTCAGGACAGTCACTGCAAGTTTGAATCAGAGTCCATTCTGATTTTAAGAACCCTGATAAATTGCTATAAAAGGACTTTCAATTCAGATCTGTAACTCAGTTTAGTATTGCATATATCCACGTAAAAATATGTGCTAAAAAAGTACAGTGGTTCAGTTAGGATTATATGTTGTTGTTCAACCTTAATTTACAGCATCTTGCTACTCCCATGTTTTGTGGACCTTCATTCACAGCACTTAAAAGTAAAGTTGTATAAACAACTTGCAAACAGAAGCTTAAGTTCCTGGTTTTCATTGATTGCAATAATGACTTTTGGAACATATTTGCCTTGATTAATTTCATTTACTACCATGTTTTCTGTCTGTCATCTGCTTTCCTTAATAGGAGCTATGGCTTCGAATGAATTACCTTGTTGATTTCAAGCACCACTTCATGCGTCATTTTCCTTACTCTTTACAAGATACAGTAAAACACAAAAAGAAAGATTCGTGCAAAAGGTAGGAATAAAATCAATGTCATGTAACAGCTTTTAATTCCATAAGAGAAGCAAGGCAATGTGATTCATGTGCTTTATCAAATACTAAGTTTTTAATGGTGGAAAAGGAAACTTTTGCTTATTGCTTGAAGACCTGCAGTGACAATTTTATTGGAAGGTTGCATTGCTTTGAATTGAAAAGTTTTTTGTAAAAGTATTGTATAGCAAGTTGTCTGAATAGGATCCAGTAGAAAATGAAATGCTGCCTTAGGGAAAGTATTTTATTCAACTCTTGATCTGTAATTTGCATATTGCTAAATGGTGATTGTTTTAGGCTGACTGGTTTCATATTTCTGCATGTTTTCTTCAGTTGACTGTTGAATTACATCAAAACATTGTTCAAATGTTCTTTTTACCTCCACGTGGTCTTCTCTAGTTGTACTACAGGGCTGGATAGGCACAGCTAGGAGGAGAGATGGGACACACTGTGGCTGCCCAGTATGGCAAAGAAGTACTGGAGCAGGAGAAGCCAAACACTTACACATTTCATTACCATTGAGCTGTCAGAGCAGATGCACCAATCCTGTTCTGGTACAGGCCAGTAGCAGGTTGTTTCCTCTGTCACATCCCAGATGTGAGACTGAATTAATGCTAAAGTCTGTTCCGAAATCATTCTGCATCTTTGCAGACTATGTAGAATACTGGTGTATGTACAAGGGATATCAGCTGGTGTCCATTTTTATCTCAAAAATAAGTTTTTGAAATCTTTCTGTTCTCCTCCCTCTTCCATTTAGCAACAGGAACTGTATGAAATCCTCAAACAACGTAGACCATCTTTTACTGAACTTAACCTTGTGTGACATAATGGTTTCATTAGCAAGCGCATCAACACTTCAGACAGACTCTGGTTGGCTGGACATGATACGGAAATTTGTGACAGATACTCTTCAGGATGGCAGCAAGTTGAATAGCAAGCAGGTGAACAGATTGCTTGGGGTGACTTGGAGACTAATGCAAATACAGCAAAACAAGGGTAAGATGAGTAGTTTCTGAAAAGCAAAATTATGCATTGACAAAGCTTTAGTTATTGTAGTGTTTTTAGGTCTCTGCATCTTATGTTCTCAGTTGTTACACTAGAATGTAGTTTGTCATTGAGGTAAATCCAATTTAATGGTAATATCCCTGCATGTAGCATTGGAAACTTTATTTTTGTAATGCTGTTAGCTTCAAACTGTTGATATGCAAAGTATGAATATATTTGTGTATGTCTTCTGGTTTTACATCTTAAAATACTCTTATAAATGGAAGATGACCTTTATACTGAAGAAGTAATTCCTAGGATTTAGAGGTGCAAGATACTATTTAAAGTCATTAACACAGCTGATAGACTCTCTTCAATACTGTCAGATGACCATTTTAGTTCTCTGATGTGAAATGCCAAGACACTTTTGATGGAAGCTGCTGTTGAGTATTTTCCAAGGTGTTTGATTTGAATCTTTTTCCAAGAGAAAACATTCCCAGTTATGACTTCCATGACCAGTAGAATATTTTAGCTTGCCTTTTTCTTTCATTTCAAGTACTATTTGGTTATATTCCAAATGATACCTTGGATATAGGACTTCAAGAAAGGACCTTTTCAGTAAACTGAACATTGACAGCAGTCTTTTGTATTTTACCAATTTGATAGAAATGAATTCCACATCCAAGTAGTTTATAGAAAAGCCCTTATCAACAGATATCATTGTTTGAATTGTGAAAAGATGTCAAATGTCCCTCAAATATATTTTGGCAGTTACTTATATTTCCTTCCAAATCTATTTTAATTGGGAATCTGTCTATTCCCATGTCCCTGGTGACAAAGCTAATAACTGCTTATTCCTGTTGGCACTTCAGATTTAGCTTTGTGTTGAAGGTAAATAATAATCCAAAGTGAGAGCCTGTTGCACCAGCTGAGCTAAAGCAGAGGAATTGCTACCAAGGAAAGTAGCTTCCAAACAGCTGTTAGACTGTTTAATCATATACTTCAGGCCTGTCTTTATAATGAAATGTTGATTTTTTCTTTTTTTTAAACTTTGCCAGAATTTTACCAGATAGCGGATAATAGCTTGTGTTTTTCTACCCAAAGTGGCAATTTTAGTGCAATAATTTTCCTCAGGAATCCAGAAAATAAATAAGATTTTAAAAAGTTAAAATGAAATTGTGAAAGATTAATATGTACCGATCTTTTCTGTAAAGGTTCAGTGTGACATTGGTTACCTGACAAAGCTGTGTCTATGTGGATGATTTTTTTCATCCCTTCAAGATAATCCTTGTGCACGACTAAAAATCGCCAGATTATAATTGATGCCAGATTATAGTTAATCTATTATCTGTAGCGGAAATAAAGCCTTGACTGGAGGAATGGGCTTGATGGTTCAACAAGAAGTGCAAAGCCCTGCACCTGGAGAGGAACAAGCCCATGCACGTGTATGTGCTGAGGGATGACCAGGTAGAAGTAGCTTGGCAGGAAAGGATCAGGAGTCCAGGTGGAGCCAGCAAGGGTCCCTTGTGGCAAAGAAGTCCAGTGGTGTCCTGGGCTGCAATAGGAGTGTTGACAGCAGGTTGAAGGAGGTGATCCTGTCCCTCTACTCTGCACTGGTGTGGTCACTCCTGAAGTACTGTGTCCAGTTTTGGGCTCCCCACTACAAGAGAGACATGGACGTACTAGAGAGAGTCCAGCAAAGGGCTGTGAAGATGATAGAGATGCTGGAGCATCTCTCCTGTGAGGAAAGGCTGAGTGAGAAGGTTCAAGAAGCATCTCATCAATGGATGTAAATACCTGAAAGAAGGATGCAAAGAAGAGGGAGCCAGGCTCTTTCCAGTGGTGTCCAGTGACAGGACAAGCAGTGAACACAAACTGAAACACAGGAGATGCTGTCTGAACATCAGAACACCCTTTTTGCTGTCAGGGTGACCAACCACTGGCACAGGTTGCCCATAGTGGTAGTGGAGTCTCCATCCTTGGAGATTTTCAGAAGCCATCTGGACATTGTCGTGGGCAGCCAGATCTGGCTGATCCTGTTTCAGTAGGGGTGTTGGACCAGATAAGCTCAGTCATTCATTCCCACTTCAACCAGGATGTGATTCTATGGAAGAAAAACTTTCTGTCCTTGTCTTTCTTTTTTTAAATGACGTTCTAGAAATGTCAGATGGGACTGCAAAAGATGGTACATACAAAAAAAATTGACTCTTGATTTGTTTAAAACCTATTTGACATTGAGATTAAACCCTGGAAGGGTATGTGTTTTCTAGAAGATATGCAAAGTGAAAAATGCACTATTATGATCAAAAATATTTTTTAGAGCACAATGGAAACCAAAAGAGGTGAAATTTATGTAGAAAAACCAAAGCATATAATGAAAAAGAGATTAAATAAAACTGTAGTCAATCTGTGCATTATGCCACACAAGCATGGTTCCATTTTTCTGGATTGCCTGTTTTGAGTAGGGATTTATGCTGGGGTGAAATGCACATATCCCCCTTTTTCTGTGGTTATCTAGAAGAGCTTGTAGCTCTGTTCTCTGAAGATTTATCTCCATTGCCAAAGATCAAACTTGGGACCTGGTCTCTATAAGTAGGAGATCTGCTCCTTTCTTGATTTCTCAAGTATGACTTCAACAGCAGCTTGCCTGCTAGTTGTGTTTTTTGATAAATTTTCTTCACATAACAAAAGAGCAGACACTCAGTCACTTCAGAAGGTGGCTTGATATGTGCCAGTTAAAACTGAAGTCTTAAAACTCATGAGTTCTTCGGCTGTGTTTTGCACATCTGTATAATGTGGGCCTTTTTAAGTATTACTTTTTAAGAGGAACTTTTTAAATTGCTTCTATTTTTAAACTTGTCCTGTTCACGTGAAATAATTAAAATAGTAGGGCCTGTTTCACTTAATGTGCCACAAAGTTATTGGGAAGTAAGTGAGAATTCTACTCACTTAGAATATTTGTTTGTTTTTATACTTTTTTTCAGTTAGCAGTTCATCAATTAGCTAAAACCTACATAAAGTTATAATTATTTTTCAATTAAGAATAAGCCAGTGTTCTGTTAAAAGTGCTGTCCAAGGTGAATCTTCACCTGAAGAATATTTGAATTGAGGAAGTCGATGTTCCTGATGCATTGAAAATAACTTAATAAAATATATCTTAGTTACATGAAATATTAGAACATGTTTTATTTTTCTGTTGAAAAACAAGTTTGATTTTAACTTCTGAATGGCTTCTACATTATGCTGGCATGTGACCAGGCCACTTCAGATGGTTTTTATAGTATCCTTTTTTGTAAGAATCCCTGTATGATAACTTGAAGTTGTGTAACAGTTTTACAGACAAAGACTGGCCCCTGACTGGATCCAGAATAACTTTTAGAATAGAGCATTCTTGTCCATCTGTGTGGGCAGAAGTTGCTCTGTTCAGTGTGGAACACAATATTTTATCTGGTTTTGTATACATAACTTACTAAAACTGATCTGTCTACCTGGATGAAAAGACAAATGTTTCTCAGCCTTGGTTTAGGAAGATAATGAAGTGATTTTTGCTGCTTAAGTATGCTTTAATTGGGTTGGATTCCTTGAGACCACAAGTTCTTCTGAGACAAACTGAGTCAGGTCTCATACTCTTTGTCTATTGCTCAAGTTTTCAGATGCTTTCCCATTCTTTCCAGGCTTGTCTTCTCTGAATTCAGGTATTTTTCCATGCTTCGGCAATTTTTCCATCCAGTGGTTTAGTCTGGTTTCCAAAAAAATATTTGGTCTGTTTCTCAGTCTATTACAGTAAGTTCTGCGTTTGCTGCTTAGTTTTAGCCAATTTGGTCACAGTGGTAGAGCTTCCATATGTTGTTTTAAGTCTGGTGATAGCATATGGTTGATAAGAGCTTCAGAGAAGGAATGGTTGCAGGGGAGTTAGCAGTTCTCATTGCAGTGTCTTGCCAGCGGCCTTTTGAGGTATTTATTTTGTGGTTAATTAGCAAATGTAACTTGGAGCCAGCTGGTTCAGAGACAGGGAGAGCTGGTGAGGTTAGCATTTGTGGCAGGGAGGAAGGGATAAACAGAACTGAAGGCACTGTGACGGTGAGGTTTTGGGGAGCATAAGTAAGTAGAGAGTATTGGTATTAAGTTACCACACTAGGGAAAAGTAAGATATCTGTGAAGATATCTGTGGAAAGCAGGAATTTACTGGTTCTCAACTACCTTGCAACCTGTCTTCAGAAAGTTCTGAAGTTTTCACTTGCATGTTGTCTCTGTTCTTTTGTCCGGCTCTTTCACAAGCTGCACAAGAAAGTGTTGTTTCAATGGTTTAGAAGTCAGTCCAATAGTTACTTTAAAACATTTTGGTACTTCCCTCTGGAGTTCAATGCAGACGATTGTAGATAAAGATTATAGCGCTCTGTGTGCATGTATAAAATGAGAAGATTAAGAAGTAATATTTCAGATTTTTTTTTTCTTCCAGTAACAACAGAACCCTTGATAAAAGCAGTATATACGCTATACCAGCAAAGGAATCTCCTCTTTCCAGTTCGTACATTGCTTTTGAAATTTTTTAGCAGAGTTTACCAAAAAGAAGATTTGAGGACACAAAGAATGAGGTAAAAAAAAAAAAAAAGGCATATTCTTTTTCATTTCAAAATAGTATATTGATTTTCAGGAGTGATAGTACTGAATTTATATGTAGATGTCATAATACTTCATTCTGAATCTGTTTTGACACTGTGTCACTGAAATTTGAAAGTTTGTGTTCTCTGTGAGATGGAGATGTATCAGCTTGGTTGTCTGTCTTAGCATAGGTACTAGATAGATCTTAATGACATAAAATTTGGCTTGAAGTATGTTGTTAGTGGTTGTGTGGCAGTCAGTGGACACGTCAAGATCATGCCGCTATAGTCATGGAGCATTTCTGTTACTTCAGCCTGACGTGGTGGGCTTGTGACAGTGCTTTTGGTCGTTCTGGTGGTGCCTGTTTAGCCTTTCTCATTTATTTTTTTCAAGAAAAGTATTCTGTTGTTCTGGGTGTGTGGTTTCAAAGAGATAAGGTTTAAGAAAGTGTTTTTGTCCTTCTGGGCTTCTGGTATCATGCATCTGTTAGGTGTCTGACTTGCTTCAGATGTAGTAAGAGGAGATTATTCTCTCTATATATTGCTGTTACAACAGTTTTTCATTCATCAGATGTGTCCAGATTGTCTCCAAATCTTAACTTTTGCAGAAGGTATTTTTCAGCCGAGTCATCTAGTTCCAGCAATGTAAAAACCTTACAATCAGGCTGCATCAATCCGAGCTCATTTGGGAACTGCAGGTCCCCTTCAGGTACCATAAGGCAGCTCTAAGGCTTTGGGGAGATCTTCTCTTCTCCAGGCTGAGCAACAGCAGCTCTGTCAGCCTGTCTTCAGAAGAGAGGTGCTCCATACCTCTGGTGATCTTCGTGCCTGCTTGGACTTGCTCCAACAGGTCCATGTCCTTCTTATTTCTGGGGCCCAGAGCTGGGCATAGCACTGCAGGTGGGGTCTCACCAGAGCAGAGTAAAGGAGCAGAATCCTGTCCCTTGACCTTTTGCCCATGATGCTTTTGATGCAGTCCAGGATACAGTTGACTTTCTGGGGGATGTGAACTGTTTCTGCCACTAAAAAAAAAAAAAATCAAACCTTGCATCTCTCAGAAGTCCTGGCATCTATTAGCACAGTCAAGCTTTGGGAAAGTTGTTCCATTCTACAACTCCTTGGCTTTGTTACATCTTCTGTTGTGATCATGCCTGAGTACATGTGATTAGATCCACAGCCAGAAATAATCTAATGCTATGCTCTGAACGTGATAAAAAGTGTCGGGAATATGAAAGACAGGGAAAAACACTTGGGAATATCCCATTTTCATCCTCTTTTCACCTGGAGTGAAAAAGAGATCTTTTTCATACTGACTCATCTCCCTGAGGTTACATAACCACTGTTCTCTGTACCTGAAAGTCTTGAGCATCTCATTCAGTTTCATGTGATCATATGGCTATCTATAAAGCTTTAATTTTCTATCTTTAGACATGACAAATAGCAGTAGTTTTCCTGCTGTTTCTCTTAGTCTTCTACATGGATCTTGTGACATTTTTAGTAACAGAAGAATGAAATCTCAAAAATTCTTTGACAAAAGTATGACTACACTTACGTCTGACAAGACATTTGAAGACAACATAATGTTTGTGTGCTGCACTGATCCATTTCTTTCCTTTAGAAACAAGTGGGGTTTTTTTAATTTCTTCAAAACGTGGACTGTTCAGTAGACCCTGGGTGACATTCGTTGTTCCATTTAGTTTGACATCATAGCTCCTTCAGCCCTCCTCTGACTGTTCTCCTCATTCTTTTAATTTATTTTTTTTCTACGAAGCTTGTTAAGAACAGTGTAAGAGGAGCAGAATTGACATTGGCACATTTTTCCAGAAATTTTTTGTGAATGTGTTTATTTTTTAGGTCTGTCTGATTCAAAGGATAAAGTAGGAGCTTTTGGCCTGTTGCTGCCTTGTGGGGAAAGAATAAACTTGGTTGTTTTATTACATGGTTCAGAATTAAGTTTTGTCTTGATGTTTTAGTTATCTTCACCCCAAATCACTGCACACATATGTGTAGTCACAGTGTGTATATATGCACACAGTGTGTAGTGTGTGTACATACATATTGGTAAGGATCTTAAAAGGCCTTACAACCTGCCTTTAGCACTGACATGTGAGATGCTATAGGAAGAAGACAAGAATTACTTTTAGAAAATACTCTATGCTTCCAACCATTTGAAGCCTGTACTTCCTCACTGTGCAGAGCTTTTGTGTGTTTATCACTCAGTGGATGTCTGTATCATGAGCTTTTCTCATCATTCTTGGACCAGGCTAAATCAAGAGCACCTGCAGCATCCTCTGGCATGGGGTAACAAAGCTCAGCTGTGTCAAGACCCAACTTTCTTTTGCTTGTTTAATCCTGGCTGCTTCTAGCTTCATTTGATACTAGCACCCACTTCCTTCTCTGGGAAGAGGAATCAAACATTTCAGTCCCATCTACTATTTTCATGACAAATGATTTGAGCCCACCTTCAATTCACCCACTTCTGTTCTCCAGGCTTTTCCTACTGTTGAACAGTTCATCTGAATACAAGGCCCTTCCCTCTTGTGTCATGAGTACCTGATTTCCTTGAAAAGCTTTTGGTTGACAGGTCTTTGAAAGTGAAATAATCTGTATCATCATCATGCTACTCTTGTTGATGTCTTCAACTTTGATCTTCTTGATTTACACTTGGCAGCCTTTTTTCTTGTGATCATCACTTTAGTAATACGCTGATGACATGCTTTTGGTTTTAAATGATACTTGATTTGATAAGCCAGGGTGACATAGAAATTGTAGCCTATGAAAGATAGGATTGGTCCATACAGTTGTTTCAGTTAGGGTCAGAAAGGAGAAATAAAAGCAGCTTAGTCAAGAATGGGAGAAGTTTGTGGGGTTTTGTGGTTTTGTCTTTTTTTTTTTTTCCCTCCAACTGATTTTTCCCTTTTTCTTTAGAAGTCGAAGTAAAGTTTTATCTCGTTGGTTGGCTGGCTTACCTCAGCAACTGGCTCTGCTTGGCTTGAAGAACCCTGAGCTTTCCAATCAGCTCATTGATATCATTCATTCCGCAGCTTCTCGTTCAAACAAGGAATTGTTACAAAGTTTACAAGCCACTGCTGCTCGAATATATGGTAAGACTTTTACACTACAGCACAAGGAATTTTGTCCCTCCCCTGGCAGGCAGGTTGCAATAGGCGGAAAATCCTGTTATTTCCTAAGTGACCCTAAAGACTGGGTGGGGGCAGGATTGCAGGTTGGTTTGGTCCCCTCTAGTACAGGTTAAAATGAACTCTGTCATTTACTAAAGGACAGTAAAAAGATTGAGATCTTTAGTTCAAGTTAGCAGAATTTAGACTGGAAACTTTAGTTGTTGTGTATCAAAGAATCATAGAATCATTTAGGTTGAAAAAGACCTCTAAGGTCATAGAGTCCAAGTGGTATCCTTACACTGCCAAGTCCACCACTAGACCATGTCCCCAGGTGCCATGTGTTTTTTGAATGCTCTAGGGGATGGTGATACCTCTGGACAGTTTGGTGCAATGCCTGACTACCTTTTCCATGAAGAAGCTTTTCTTATATCCAATCCAAACCTCCCCTGGCACGACTTAAGCCCCTTTCCTCTCATCCTATCACTTACTACCTGGAAGAAGAGGCTAACTTACCCTCACCTAGCAGCATCTTCCTTTCAGGTAGCTGTAGAGAGTGATAAGGTTCCTCTCTGAGCCTCCTATTTTCTAAGCTAGTATTGCTACTTTTATTTTTCCCTTGGTTTGGTGTTGGCTACATTGTCCTCATGTCGGCTCAGGTGGGGGTATGCTGACGCTGTGTTGTGTGCCGCAGATCCCCTCGAGGGCACGCTGGTGCTGCTGCCGGCCGAGGCGCAGCGGCGCCTGGTGCAGCTCGTGTACTTCCTGCCCTGCCTGCCCGCCAGCCTGCTCGCCTGCCTCAGCCGCTGCTGCATCATGGGCAGGATGTCCTCCGACCTCGCTGCCACCCTCATCGGCATCCTGCACATGAGGTACCGCGCTCTGCGCTTGGCTCTAGCCAAAAAACAGCCCCGGGTGGGAATGTTTTGTCAGAAAGTGTGAACTTTGTGATCAGTTTGCACACAGAAAGTCAATGTAATGCGCAGAAACTGATGGCGTGAGGCAAGTTAATGCTTGAGTCAAACTTTACCCTTAGCCTGTTGCTTTGACTCTGTCTTCAAACTGCCTGATTTTCTCCAATACATGGTAAGAAAATCACAGAATTGTTTAGGTTGGAAAAGACCATTAAAACAGAGTCCAGCCATTAATCCAGCACTGCCAAGTCCACCTCTAAACCATGTACTAAATACCATATTCATCTGTCCATATTATTTTATCGTCTTTGTAAATATTAATGAATTTTGCCAAGAATTTTCATCTCTAAATACAAACATCAGTGCTTTTAATACTGAATCCTTTCAGTAAGGATGCAAATCAGCAGTAGCTTCTCTCTTACAAAACCTGTAAGGCTGCATGGTGTGGAGCACCTTCTACACAGAACGTCATCACCAGTGGTCTCTGTTCTGCCACGGATTGCAACTTTTCCTTGTAAATACTTCAACCTGACACAGCTGATAGAAAAAAAACCAGCCAACCAGTTTGTTTTCTCATGTTCTGCTTTCTTTCAGCTCACTTTTTCTCCAATTACCACACCTAAATAGCTAAATTATAGTTGCTAGGCAAGTGCCTTGTTTGAAATTATTCATGCTCTTGGCTTTTTTGTCCTGGCTTGAAAGAGGCTAAGTTTGCCTGTGAAGTCAGGGAGAGAGGCTGCTGTTCGATGAAATGAGTGGAGGGCTTGCTGAGATTTCACAAGGGCATTTTGCTTTGCTGCTTCTGAGCAAAGTATATTTGTTTTTCTCCATTGGTCAATATTGTGGAATCTTGGATAAACAAGCAGGAATTAAGCTTATGTGAATTATACTTAGATTCTTGATGCTTTTTGGAACTGAAACATTGAGTTAAAATATGATGCAACGCAATGTACTGTCAAATACAGACCTGTTTGTATTAGCTGTGTGATGTGTGAATAAGGTGACTAAGATAAGAAGCAATAGTGGTGAAATTTATATCCTATATATACACATATATATATATAGTGCTTTACTGTTGTAAAAGTGATGTTCTGTCTAGTTTTGGGAAGGTGGACATCAGATTTTTTTTTTAAATGAAAAATTGTCTGCCGTATACTGGAAACTCAGTGGCAAAATGTAGCCAATTCAAAGACAGTCATTGCAAGAACTAAAGTCAGTAATAAGCGCTCAGGTGCTTACTTTGTTGTTAGATCTTAGTGGATCTTCGATGTGGGAGATTTTCGTAATAACAGTGTGCCTGTTTTCTAAAAATATCTGTGAAGCTGAAGGTGGGTTGTGCGAATTTGATCCTTTTGGCAGAAGATGCAAGTGGCAGACGCAGGGCAGTGTTCTTATCAAAAGTAGGTTACGTTCTGACAACAGAGGAGGAGGAGTAAAGTCTTAATTTTCAGAAGTGTAAAGAAAGTATTTTGATTTTAATTTATGGCATTTGGAGCATGTTTGAAACTTAAGTTGGATTCAAAGATTGTAGATAATAAATCCAAGAGGCCCATCTGAAATCATTAAATGAAAGAAAAATGTGTGGATGTACTTACAATGGTGCGGTTTCTTCTATTGATAATCCCTGACAGTCCTCCTTTCTGGAAGCCTACAAGTTTTGATGAAGCTTGAAAAAAAGATACTGCTCTTGGTTGAGCATTATTTTTATTTGATAAGGTTCTTCTCACTACATTGAGCAGAACCAATATTAAGAACATTAATTTGATTGGTTTTCTTTAGAAGCACGTCTGAATCTTTCCAAGTCCTTGGAAAGATTAAAATTAGTCTTTCATAGGCAAAGTGAATACAAGACGGTTGAAAATACATTCTTACCTATATATCCAAGTTTAAAAGTTGTACAGGTTTTAAAGTGCTTATAAATGACATGGTTTTTAGCTTTGGCTTAGGTGAAATGCATTTTGTGGAAGACTTTTTGTTCAATCATCATGACTGTAAACATTTAATCCTAAAAGCTTCATCTAGGGTGCCTTAAAGAATTAAAAAACCAAGATGATAGAAATGTTTGTGGCTGTTGAGAGGGGTGTCCAAAAAAAAAAGTTGCTTATTCTTCTTAAACATTCTAAGATAGGGAGATAAGTAATAGTAAATATTAACTTTTCAAGAACAGAAGACTCTGATATTTTGTTTTCATTGGCAAATAAGTTGTACAGTGTACAAAACAATAGTAGGTTTTCTAGCTATGAACCTTAGCTGGGCTTTATGAGCTTCATAACTGTTATTGCACACAGGATAAATGAATTGATTTTCTCTTTCATCAGAAAGGCAAAGCTGAGCTATTGTATCCCGTTTTGTGGCTTGTTTTTAGGTAATGACATGGACAAGCTGGAAGTGAGTTTCAGGAAGAGCGAAGAATGATAGTCTCTAAATTGTCATAATGGGGAGTGACTGACAATTTGGCATTTTAGGCACAAAAGGCTGGGAAGGAGTTGTAGCCAGTTGTGTAAGAGGCAGTTAAAAAGGAATGGAAGAGTGCAAGTTTTAGCATGATGAGAAATACAGATCTTAAATGTCAAGAGAATGTTTTGTGTGCTAGCAAAATTTAATGAAAGCAGAGAAACATACTGGAATAGACTAGGTATGAAGGGGGTACAAATACACTTCACTGGAAATATTTAATGTCAGGCAATCAGATTGGACGTGGATGGCAGAGGGTAAAGCCTTGTAAGAGGGAGTAAAGGGACTGGGTAAGTCCTGGTCGTCATTTACATCTCGTGATGCTCACAGTTAAACTTTCAAGTTTGTCAAATGGATGGTACTATAAAAAAACCTATGTAATTGTGCATTTCTATGCCACAGCTTGGTTCGTAGAACATTTTCTGTACTTTTAGATTATGACTGTTGCATCGAGAAACTGTCCCAAATCCATCGGGAGCCATCATTTACGAGTACCCCACTGCTGTCAGTAGATGGTGCTGTTTCTCTTCTGGTACATTCCCGTTCTCTCTGGTGAGGAGGGACTCCCTAAATTTCTCTTCTCCTATGGAACCTGCTTATCTGTCAGGCTTGCTTTAAATAGATTACGTTCAGGAGCGTCAGAGGGTTTGGTACTTGTTCTTAATTTCTTTAACAGCCTTTATTCCCGTGCTATTTTGACTGGAAGAGGATGTCTGTTTTTACACGCATCTAAGAATGAACGTGCGGAGCTGTGTGTTATTTGTCAGGGAGCAACTATGTTAGGGTGGATTTACTGAGAGTACCTATGGATGATAATAAGACTTGCAGTTATTCCCTGAACAATCATTAGAAACTCAAGGAACTTGTAGATTTTTTGTGTGTGCATAAACTATAAAAATAATAGTAGCTGTATCCAGATGGCTCAAAGCACAGCCCTGTGATGATATCAGGTGGTATCATTAAGCTACAATTATTATATGCTACCTTTCAGACTTTTATTTTATTAGAAGTGAATTTTGAAAATGTTCAATAGTCTCACCTTTTATTTTTGCAATGGTGAAGTGAATACCCGGGTGGTCTGTAGGAGCCCATTAGGTAAGCTCCATGTGCTGAGAATGAAGATGATGTTGACAATATTTCCATATATAATGGGAAGGTTTCTGAGCCCTTGGGAGGTTGGTTACCTATACTGTTAAGTTATTAGAATGATTTCTGTCATGCTTTTGGTCTACATTTGCTGAAGCTTTATCCAGTGGCACAGACCAAGGATTGTTCTGAAAAGAAGGCTGAAATGCAACCACCCCATTTCAGATGCTGGTATGAGCATGACCAGATTTACCCTAATTGATCATGGTCTCTGTGCCATTGAACTGACATTGGTGTTGGGGTCACTGGGATGGCTACAGCTGGTGAGTTTCAGGTGAAACTGAGGGACAGAAAGTGTTGTAGTAACTTAATTTTGCTGCTCTTCTCCTCAAATGCCTGCCTTGTGCCTACTGTATGGGACCTAAGATGTAAGTGGCTTCATTAAATCCAGGCAGGTAGAATTCTGAGAGGTGGAAGTGTGCCAAGGTTTTAGGGTATAAGTCATACACAAACAGATAAGGAAAGGTGGGGAGCAACATGAGTGAACAGTCTGTCATTTCTGCAGGAGAGATGAGAGAGCAGCTTCTTGACAGAAGATGAGTTCTCTGAGTTGGTCTCTGATTTAAGCCTCTGGTGAACTTATATTTATGGAGAAAAATGGAAAGATCCGGGTAGTATTTTAGAATGTTTTTTGCAGTAAATCTACTGGATGGATTTTTTTTGAGATCTATAGGTGGTACTACTTTGATGTGTTGAGATAGGCAATTTATCTTGATGCAGTGTGCCACACTTCCAGAAGAATTGTCTAGAGTATTTATTTTTCATTCATGATTTATTGGAATAACTGCCAAATAATCAACTAGTAGCTCTCTGCTAGTTAAAGGTGAATGGTTTAAGTGTTGGTTTGGAATATGTAACATATGGCATGAGTGGACCTTTGCCTTGAAATTCCATTAGTAGCCTCACCTTGACAGTGGAGTTCTGGTAATTCCTTGAGGCCGTGGATGTGGACATGTAGACAGTTGTCTTCAGGAAGTGAAGAAATGTATAAATCATTGATAGTCTGATTGGGACTAAGGTAATGAACTTCAGCAGTATCAGAGGTAGATCTGGAAAAAAATTTGGTGTAATCTCTTTATGCCTACTTTCTGCTTTAATAGGGCAGAAGGGCTGCTTCCGAATGGTTTTAAAGGACTAGTGAGGCAGGCATATGCTTATTTTTTGAGCGCTTTTTGGGAGACTGACTTTAAAGCAAATATTTTTGTCAAATGTGGAAATGTGTTAGATGTTGTAAATGTACCTTCTTGTATAAGGTAGATTACCTTGTTTTCCTGACAAAGTCGAGGTCTGGTGTTATGTACCAAACTCTGTACTGTTACAGTTGCAGAGAAACCCATTTGTCAGGTTTAATGTTTTTGGTTGCTACGCAGTGACTTCATGGTGATTGGAGATACTCTTGCAAACAGATTTCTCTCTTTTCCTTCCCTTTTGTATATGGTGCTATGTTTTAGACAGTTAATACATAATCTGAGTATTTGCTGTTATGTATTCTTTTCTGTGAATTGTGGATTAAGAAATGCAGATTATGGGATTGTGATCAGATATATAAATCAGGAAGTTGGATTGCTGACTTTATGGGAAAAATTTGATGTCTCCTCTCATTCCTTGATGTACAAATAAGGAAGCTGAAATGCAATTTATTTATGTGCTCTATTTATGCATAATAGTTATGGCTGTTTTACAACTTTTTATCCATTGGAACAGTGTGTCTGGAAATTATTTCACTGTAATAGAGAATTGGACAGATAATATTTCACTGTCTAGATTAAAAACAATGGGAGTTAATTTATGGCATTTCTCTCTTGAAGTAGAGTGTCCATAAATGAGACCTCCAATGGCTTCAAACAGCCATTTCTTATTCTTGTGGGACTCTTTCCCTGCTGGGGTCTCGCCAAGAGTTGTTTCTGTTGCTGTAGAAAAGGAGAAGGGTGAGGACCATATAAATAAAAGCTGAGTGCTCTCTGGCATAAATTGTGTGGGAGTTCCAAGTTTTCTCAGGTTTGAGATAACCCTGGGGGTAACTTGCATTCTGCTTGATGTAACTGTAAATGGACTCTTCTCTTAAGAGGTAGTGCCTTTTAAATATTCTGCTGCTTTTCAGACAATAATGAGGGAGCTCAGCTGGCGTCTCATCAAGCATCCAGGCACGCCTGTTGGTTCCTGCTATCCTCAGGAGTCTGGTGCCTAGAAAGAACTGAGATGGACGTTTTAACATTTGTTTGCTATGAGATGTAAAATTCTATGTCTTCAAATATGTTAGTCAGTGATGTTTTAGGGTCATAATAGAGTTCTTTATAGGTACTTCCTTTGTAACTAAATGCTACTTCTTCTTTATTTAGCCATCCTGGTTATTTTATCTGCAACCTTTACCAGTACAGCATGAGGAGGCACAGTGAGAATGCAAAACGTAGTTAATGAAGACTCTCTATACTACTTGATTAAAGAAATATTGAATGCATAATTGTAGTCAAAAAAAGGAAAATAGTACAGTCCCCCAAAGTGTTTGCAGCCTGGAGAGAACTTGAAAGGGAAATATTATAACCCATTATTGCAGTTACATAGAACACTGAATACGGTAACTCTCATGCAAATAAAGTGTAGAAAATATTCCAGAACAGTATATTTATTTTAAAAAGACATCATTAAAATGAAAGTTTTACCGAAATAAGCTAAGTTTATATTAAATAAATAGCACAAAACAAAGAAAAAGAAACTCTCAATTCGTTACAAATGGCATTTAATGGAAAGTCAGCTCACTACATCTTGAAGGATAAATCAAAAATCATATGTGTATAGTAGTTATGAATGGGTTGCTAGGAAAAATGCAACAATAGTGTGGTCTGTGTTCACTGAAGTGCCTTTTCTGGCTATATTTTTACACCCCTCTATTTAGAAACAAAAACAAAATGGTAACAAAAGTGCTTAAGGCATTATTGAATGAACTAAACATTAGCGTGTTCTTTCAAAATGCTGACATTTCCCTGTTGGGGTACCACTGAGGATGAAGGGTAAAAAATGATATCTTTTCCTTGCTGCAAGATGAGAAAGGATCTGTAGTTCTTGGGAATCAGACGCTGGGGTGGGTTGCAGTGCATTCTTTCATCCACATCTGGTCAGCAAATTTCCTTTCTCATGCTCACTGTTTTGTAAATGTCTAGGACTTGGAAGAGGGAGTAGTCCAAGCTGATGTTTAAGGACACAGTCCTCTAAATTTTTCCCCAAATCGGTTGTTCCTAATCAAAGAGAAAAGAATTATGTTGCTGTGCTACAATTGCCACAGTCAGTAAATGCTGTTTGCTCATTAGTGAATGTTTCTTCTGATTTGTGCACTCATTTATAATGTGAAAGCAATGCTTTTCTTCAGACAACCTCTGCAGCTCTGGAGCAAATGAGCAGCTGACAGGCTTACTTTTAACAATGCATAGCTTAAATTGTTGTTTTCTTAAAATAGGCTTCATGTTTTTCCTCAAATCCCTGGTAATTCCTTTCAGATGTTTGTTATATTTTGCCACATTTTCAAATGGAAAGACTTGATCCTTCAAAAGAGATAATGAAAGTTAAAACAAAAAACTCACACTAACAAACCAATGCCTACACATGGTGACCTGTCAGAGGAAAAGGAAGATAAAAACCCCTCACTTGTTCTTGGAGCTTACGTTCAGGCCCTGTGCTACCTTGAGCTAAGTTGGTCCAAATGATGAGATGGTATACAGTTGGAGAAGGATTCAATTTTTAAAATTTTTTTAAAGCAATTTCAACATCATTTTGTGACCGTCACAGTTTCCTGTCTTTTTCAGAACTGATGTCAAAACTGAGAGTGTTGATCCTCATTAGCAGTGGAACTCAAAATTGATTTGATTAAGTTGATGCAGGGACATCAGTTTATACTTTATTGCAGTTGCGTTTCAGTCTGACAAATTATTTTTCATTGAAGCTGAACAGGAATAAACTGACAAAGCTGAGATAAACATTGGCATGGGCCTTTTTAAAGTTTTAAAAGAACATATTTTACAGAAGTGCAAGCACATGCCTACACCTGGAGAAAAGGTTGTATATATTTGTTCTATAAAGGTGCAACAGTCGTGATGTGGTACTTGTATGTGGTTTTGCTCCTTTCAGTATGTTTTGTTGCTTATACACACACAGTTCCTGACAATGAGAATATGGGAGTGTTTGGGATGTATTGTAATATATTTTCCATGCTCATAGGTAATTCCATAAGTGATCCATTACCTCATATTTGACAGGGGTTTTTACAAGTAAGCATTATTTTAAATGACAGACAATGCATCTATCGTTACACAGGTGGGTGTCTGTAGGACAGTGCTGTGACAGAGTTGCTAGAAGACACACCTGTACAGTGTTGTTCCATTGTGGTTTTATCAGCAGAGCAGTGTTTTTGGGCTCAGACAGTGATCCCTGAGCAGTATGCTGAAGGATTTTAATGGGTCCTCTAAAAGTAAAGGAAGGATGCTGCAGTATCTATGTGGAAGTCTCCCACTTCTGATGTGTGCTGATCAGTAGCTGAACAGTTCTGTGTTGACAGATAAACTCTGGGCTCATGTTAAACTTGCTGTGTTGAGAGGTCATAGATAGTGCAGGTCATAAAAATAGGAAGCCAAAAAAAACCAAGGAAGCCTTCTCTACACCTCTCTGTGGATCAGTTAAGATTTTTTTCTCAACACAATGTCTGGTTGATCACAGTGGAAGATACACAAGTGGTAAAGGAGTGCTGTCCTACATATCTGTGGCCCTGGGTTGTGAAGGAAAATCAGCTCTTTTTCGTGCAGTGGAAACAATTCTTTATGGTCCTTGGTTGCAGTGTGATTATTTTGGCTATTGTGGATGAACCACTTTGCTTCTCATGTTTCCAAGGCCTTAACTGAACTCCTGGATATGCCAAAAAGAGCTGCTCAGCTGTATCCTGATGAGCTGCAGAACAACAGAATGTGGGAGGTGCTGGTGTGTCATCTTCACTGTTAGATAGATAAAAAATGTCAGGAGACAAAAAAAAGGGTAATTTTGATTAGCTGTACGCTTCTAAGTACTTTGATATACTAAATAACGTGAATGCTTGTGAACTTCTGTCGTCTCTGTTTCTGGGCTGTGCCTCAGTAGTCAGCATAGCCCAGTGAACATGAACCTCCAGTGATGTCTGTCTTCCACTGTATGAGCTGGTCAGTTCTACCACCATCTCCTGCCTTTAAACCAGTTACTTCTTGACATAAGGACCTTTGTTCCTACTCTGGGGCTGCTTAGATTTCTGGATTTTTTTTTCCCTAAATATTACAGGGTCTTCCATATTCATGTGCAGCTACCATTAACAAGATTTTGAAGAGATGCATAAGCATATTCTTTTCTTTCAGAAACCATTCTGTCCCCAAGCATGACATAGGGGTTCACCTGTCAGCTCATTTCATCCGTGGTTACAGTGTGTATCAATTTGACTAGTGCAGGCACTGAAGTTACAGACCTTACTTAGATAGAACCTCTTTTTAGAAATAAAGCATACCAATCCAAAAAAAACCCCACTAACCCCCCCAATAAAAAGAAAAAAAAAAAACCAAAAAAAAAACCAAACCAAACAAAAAACCAATTACAAAACCCTCCAAAACATCACTGCATTTGTCACTCCGTAGCCATGTAGGTGTCAGGGAAGTTCTCAGATATCAGGTTGTTCACAGCTGCTGGTTCAGTTCATCCTTGCCAAGGGAACTTGGAGTTCCTTTGGAAGGTGAATGCCATCTCATCCTGGTAGTTGCCTTCTGTTTTGTTGGGTTCTGTAGTATTTTGTGCAGCTGCTTAAAGTCACAGCAGGTTGTCTTGAGGAGTCCTTCTGGGGTGGGAACCAGCCCAGTTTCTTCTCTGGTGATGAAATTCCCTGTAGCTGGTGTCCTATAGCTTTATCCTGCTTGATTGCCATTCCTGTGCAGTGGTTGTCTGCTGGGTGTACAGAATCTTGGGAAGTTTTCTGCTCCTGATGTGTTTAAAAGACAATTTAATATTTTAATCTTACAATTTAAATTAGTAATAGTATCTTGGTGGTTGAAGCACTTGCTGAGGTTGTGGAAAATCTGTATTCACTGTCTTCATCTGTAGGGGAGATTGATTTCCTATTTCCTAATGCAGTGACTTAGTCATTGAACTATTTTGAGGACATGTCCTTAATAATTTTATTAAATTTTATTACATTTTCACAGAGTTGAGGCATAGAATGCAGTTAGTTGTTTTTTCAGGAAATAAGTGAATCAGCTGCTGATTCTGCCTATGACTGTTTAAATGTTCTGTGTGGAACAGAAGTATCAGTGAAAAAAATAGAGGGGATACTCCTTTTACGATGATTTTACAACCTAGAATTAAAAAAAAAAGTTGTGGGAGGCCTTGGTTTAAATCTGTGGTCAGTGGTTGATAAATTTAAAATGGGATCATGTGTTCCAGTAGAAGTTGTATATCTCAGGCTGTTGTCTTGCCAATGTTCAAGTAATTCTGTAAAGCTTCAAGAACACCCTGTACTAGATATTCCCAATTATGGTGCTGAGGGCATTTTCCTGGAAGGTGAGGGAATTGGATTTTATTTTCCTTGAACAGAAAACACAAACCCTTGACCTTGCACTTCTCAAGTGTTACAACCCTCACATTTATGAACAAAAGGGTGATAATATCAGAAGAGCTGTGAATTTTGCATTTGCTTTTTTATGTTTAGTTCAGAAATACTTGAAGACTGAACTCAGGGCATTGAAATTAATCACACTTTTTTCAATTTCACCGGTAAAAAAATAAAATCAAAACCCAACCCAAATCCAAAATCTAAGGAAAATTTGCCTAGCAAGTCCTAGACAGGTGCATTGCTGTCTGTCTGAGTTGGAGTTTGACCACTTTGTTAACAGGGGGACAAGTGGAAGGATAATTTTTAAAATGACTGCAGCAAGGTTCATCAGAGTTCTTCCACTAGAGACCTCTACATTTCTCAATATCTCCTTATGACTGTATTAGCCAAAATCAGCACCTTACATCTGAACCATAAATCAATTGTGTGGCGTGCGGGTGGGGTG